>JBAPGN010000561.1:24370-114456 GCA_037355405.1 Vitis amurensis | reverse complement strand
TCAATGATGTCTGTTTCAGTATTTGAGGTTTCCTATATTTTTGGGATTCAAATATCCTGTAGACTATAAACAAAAGCTGCTAACCTGATAAACGGTCGCAACTCTTATAGGAGATAAAGTTAATAATAATTGATTTGTGCAAGATCTTAACTCCTTCCTTTGGAATATTTGGCAATTGAGTTCATATTCTTTAATCATTAGGTTAGAACAGTGCTTACTTGGTGTACCTTTTGGACTGAAATTCAGATTCATTTCATGTGACTAATCAAGCTATGTTTGCTACTCTATCTTGCTTGAGACTTACTTTTTTCCTTAAGTAGCATGAATTCATTCTATTGATGTGAGATTGGTGGAATAGGTGTGAAAGAGAGAAAGCGAGTCCCTATTTTTGTATTAAAAAATATACTGGATACATTGGATTGGTATATAATTACATGTTAGTGGGACCCAATACATAGAAGAAAAAGAAAGGAAAGAATAACCTAATAACTGTTACACTATCTAACTCCCCTCGCTAGAGATATATGTTATTATGCACCAAGCTTGTTACATGTATTAATTTCTAGGGACCTGAGAGATTGAGTAAAAAATTGTAGTTGATATTTGAATTGACAACACTAGTCGCTCTCTTGAGCGATTACTTCTCTCTAATGAAGTGACAGTCACTTCATGTGTGGTCATTTATGGAAGACTGGTTGGATGCAATTCAAGCGGCTTGGTGTCACAGATGAGCTTTCAGTGTTTCATCTTTTCAATTCTAAACTCCGAAGAAGATGTTTCGACATATGAGTTACTTTGCAGAGCATAGCTCGATATCGACTTCAGCCTTAGATCTGGCCATAATTGTTTTTTTTTTACTCTTCATAGGGCGGGGAATTTTTTTTTAAGGTTACCTCCATTAAAAACATACCCGAAGGCTGGAAGTCTATCTGTGGGTGAGTCACCCAATCTGCATCGTGTAACAACAACCTGGGTTTAACTTTTCTGACACACTCTTGGCCTGGTTGCTTTTGATATATCACGAATGCGGACTACGCATCAATGGCTTCACATGGTGACTTAGTTGTTAGGATGACTACACACTTACAGGAAAAAGAAATGGCTGGACGAGATGGTGAGGTTAGTTTCAGTTTGCCTACAAGTCGCCATATCTCCAGGGATTCCTAAAGGGCCCCCCCTATCCTGGTATAGTTTGCATTTGGATCCATGGAGTGTTCTACGTTTCAGTTAACATACCGTTTCTTCCATGTGTCTAAGTACTTTCCTTTGGGAACGACACACCGGACTGGATTGAGCTATCTCAATTCTAAGAAATATGGTTTCCCAAGTCCATTCGTCTGGGAAACGTGGTGTTGAAAATGTGTTTGCTTTAGTTTCTGAATACCATTTTGATCATGCCTGTCAATGACGTGTCTCCACATAAACTACCGTAAATACACTACCCGACAGTTATGATGATCAGAATAACAGAATGGTTGGTATGCGGAAACATTGCCAAATCAGCTGAACAAGAAAATAAATGGTAAACCTGCGAGGAGATTGTTCAAGCCATATAGAGAAGGACGTAACCTGCACACTAAAATATCCTTTGGCAACAAAACCAGGTGGTTGTCCATATAAACTTCCGGCAGCAAGATCCCATGAGGACATTTTTTAATATCTAACTGATAAATGAGCCAAGACCGCTACAGTCATGAAGCAATAGACGACACAGAAAGCTATCTTGGGCAAGGAGAATTCACCATAATCAGAACAATAAACCTGAGCTATGCCTTTAGCAAAACTAAGCGGGCCTTAAGCGATTCAGAACCTGATCATCAGGGCCAACTTAATGTGTAACCAACGAACCAATTGTAGTTACAGAGGGTAAAAAATAGATCCAAGGCCTGAAGGTAAAGCAGTATCTTTCATTCTCACCATTGCCTGTCGCCAGTCGGATGGAAAAATGCCTCAGGGTTCTTTGGAGTGAGAACAGAAGAATATAGCAGAAAACAAATGCAGATAGGGTGGAGATAATCGATGGTAACTTCAAAAAATTGTAAATGGGATGAGGATTACGGCTGATCGTTACCTTTCCAAAGAGCAATGGTAAGTCGGCGAGGAGGCCAGCCGAGAGGAGAGACAAATCGATTAGGAAGTGAGTCAGTGAGGTACCTCGCAGGAAAGGCTAACAGCGACACGATGACGGCGCATACCTGAAGGGGCGAGAAGGCACTGCAGTCAAGTGGGGAGATAATGGGAAGGGGTAAGACTTCAGAAATAGGAAGAGACTCAGAGGTGGAAAGAATGGTGAGTCCTCAAAGAAATGACATCAGCGGAGAGAAAGTAGCGATGAGTCTCAGAGGAATAACAACGATAACCCTTTTGAAGTTTAGAGTATCCCAAGAAGATGCGATTTGTGGCTTTGGCAGAAAGTTTGTCCTGTCCAGGAGTGAGAATATGAAACAAAGCAAGTACAACAAAAAAACACAAGAGAAAGGAAATAAAGTGGTTGGTCAGGGAAAAGAAGGGAATGAGGAAATCTGATCGTGTAATACAGATGAGGGCATACGATTAATCAAATAACATGTTGTAAGAACAGCGTCCCCCCAAAAACGAAAATGAACATTACTATGGAGAAAGAGAGTACGAGTTGTCTCAATAAGATGTCGATTCTTTCGTCAGCTACCCATTTTGTTGAGTATGAGCACAAGAAGACTGGATGAAGGATCCCATGTTGGGACATAAATAAGTAAGATGTGCAGAAAAATATCCCTGGCATTGTCACTGCATAACATACGAATAGAAATATTGAACTGGGTTTGGATTTCAACATAAATTTTTGGAATAGAGAATAACTCAGCCCGATTTTTCATTAAAAATAACCAAGTACATTGAGATATCATAAATGAAAGTGACAAAAACTGAAATCCTAAGTAGACGCGGTCCGACAAGGAACCCCAAACATCAGTGTGGGACAAGTTCAAAATGAGACTTTGCCCGATTATTCAAACGCTTTGGGAATGAAAACATGAGTATGTTTCCCAAGCTGACAGGGACTCACACGCAAGCGACGACAAAGATGAAAAACGAGGGACCCATTTTTGGAACTTGGATAAACTAGGGTGGCCTAGGCGATTGTGGATGAGAAGGGAGCATCAGTGGAAAATGAAAACTGCAGGAGTTGAAGGCGAGGTGAGGTGATAGAGGCCTTGAGACTCACGTCCTATGCCAATCGTCTTCCCCGTACTCCGGTCCTGCAAGGTTACAAATTTATCAGAAAAAGTAATAAAGCAGTTAAGAGTACGAGTGATTTTGCTGATGGAGAATAAGATTAAAGGAACACTCGGGAATTTAAAGGACAGAATGAGAGGTAGAGAAGGGAGAGGATGTGCCAAACCAATACCTTTAGCCACAATTTGGAGAACCATTAGCTAAGGTAACAGTAGGTAAGGCAGAGGTAGTTAGTAATAGAAGAGAAAAAGATCCTTATTACCAGATATGTGATCAGAAGCGCCAGAATCTAGAATCCAAGGTCCAAGAGAAGATGTGTGGGTAAGACAAGCAGAAACATTACCAGTCTGGGCAATAGAAGCAACAGAAGCTGACTTGGTGGCCTGATAGCGGAGATAGTCATCATACTCACTGTCAGTGAGGGAAATACCCTGAGATGTGGAGGAGGTTGGAGGCTGAGGCGGCTGAGGATCAGATGACTAGGCCACATGGGTAGTGCGGGGAGGCCGCCCATGTAACTGATAACACCGATCACGAGTGTGGCCAAGCTTATTGCAATAGGTGCAATGAGGACGTTGGCCTCTACCTCGGTTACCACTGCGTCCTCCTCAAGAGTTAGTTTGAAAAACTAACACAGAAGAATCTGAAGTGTTATCAGATGGCAAAGTCTGAGTGGAGGAGATACGGAGGAGACGAGCAAACACATCATCCAAGGATGGAACGGAGGAACTGCCAAGAATCTAATCGCGGACAGTCTTAAGATCTGGACGGAGGCCAATAAGCGTAAGAACCATGAAGAACTTGTCAATCTATGTTCGTTGATCCCCAATATCAGTAGTAAGAGGCATCACGGTCAAGAATTCCTCCTTAAGAGAGGCAATCTGGCCAATATAAGTAGATAAATCCATGTCTTGTTGTCTAACATTGACAATAGAAGAAGCCACCTTATAAAGACGTTAGATATCATTCGTGTATAGCCCTCTTGGCCTGATTCCAAAATTTTAAAGGCATGTTTTGTAAGCCCAAAGATGAAGCGGAATCTTAGGATCAACTGATTGCCATAACCACACTACATAACTGTGCATCTATCTTTCTCCATTGTACTCTGTCAACCTCAGAGATATCCGCCTTCTGCGTAACGAGGTGATCCTCATAACCTTGACCCATAAACCAAAGCTCCACAGAGGCAAACCAGGACAAATAATTTTCACTGCCAACCAATTTCTCCGAAGTAATCATAGGAGATCTAGATATAACAGAGGAAAAAAATGGAACTTTTAGTAGCCATATCTACTTATCTAGAGAACGAAATATGTTTGGATCGAAGAGAGCCTTAATATGGCTTCAGATCGCGGCTGTGAGAGACCAAATAGTAAAGAAAAACAAATGTGGCACTACTGGAAGGGTAGAAGAACACTTCCTAAGACACGTGCAGGGCTCGGGGTGGAGAGGAAGTCACCGGAGATCGCCGGAAAGGCTGTTTAGAGGGTCGGCGGAGACAAAAAAACCCCAAAAAATACACTTGTAGGGCTCGGATGGCACAAACACAGATGGAGAGTGGCTAGACGGCATCAGGTGAGGCTCGAGGTGGAAGCGCGTTGACGGAAAGTGCTCCACGCGCCCTCACGTGTCGGCATGTGAGGTTCAGGCCGCCAGAGAAGAAACTCGCATGGTCGGCGCGTGACTGAGATTCTCCCTCTGGTGCTTTGACAAAACTTGAAGATCTCCTCCTTGCGCACCTGATGGTATGGTCGGTGTCGGAAAAGGACTTCGCTGGCGGTGAGGGTTTTTTGATGGCGATACGGTTGACCGGAAAGCTTTAGGAGATGGGAAAGGTTACCGGAATGAAACACGGTCACTGAAAGGTTTCCCAAAATTGATTCACGAATAAACCGGAAATAATTAGGTTTTTTTTCTCCTTAGGCTCTGATACCATGTGAAAAGAGAGAAAAGGGAGAATCCCTAATTTTTGTTATTAAAAACTGTTAATGATACACATTGGACTTGGGTATATATATACATGTTAGTGGGACCCACAATACAATAAAGAAAGAAAAGGAAAAGTAAATAACTGAAATAACTATACACTATCTAACAAAGAGGAATACTTGACTCAGTGTCTACAAAATTCAGTAAGTTTTGCGAGCAAGAAAACTTAGAGCAAGAAAGATAGGGTTAGAGTTGTGAACAATAACGACTCAAGTGTTTGAAGTTCGATCATGTTTTTTTTTTCCCAAAATTGGTATTCTTGAATTCTATTCTCCCCCTAAATATTGGTTTTAGAGTAATAGAACTAATTTTCAAAGAATGTCACATCCATGGAGGTGTAGAACTTTTTTATGATGAGAAAGTAACACTTCTAGAAGAGTATCCTAGGAAAATACACTTAGTGGCCCTGGGCCAAACTTACTTCGATGTTGTTTGGGAATGTGAACAAAGGTTGAGCAACTAAAAACCTTTGGTGGAATGGAGGAAACAAGCCGAGTCCTGGGCTAATGATTTGAGAAAGACTTTGCATGGTGTTTTGAAACTTAAGACACGGGAAGACATTCTATTGATTAGATAGGTTGCAATAAGTATAGTTTCTCCCTAAAAATTCTTTGAGACAAAAGAGGAGAGCATAAGGACCCTTGCAACTTCTAATAAGTGTCTTTTCTTTCTCTCGGCTATCCCATTGTGTTGAGGAGTATGAATGCAAAAACTTTGATAAACTATACCTTCTTTTCATTAGAATTCCCCTAAAATAAAATTGAAATAATCTTTTGCATTGTCAATCTTTAGCACTTATATTTTAGCATGGAACTAGGTTTGGATCATGTTATAAATTTTTTTGAAAATTTGACTCAATTCTGATTTTTCTTTCATCAAGAATATTCAAGAAATTCTAGTATGGTCATCTACAAAGGACACAAACCATCTAGTCCCTCTTATGTTCTTTATCTTAGATGGCCCCCGAATATAACTATGCATCATGGAAAAAGGATGAGATGGTTTGTATGGTTGAATTGGATAGGGCTTGCACACATGCTTGAATAATTGACAAATTTCACACTGAAAACCATCTGAACTTTTAATGAATAATGATGGAAAGAGTATTTTGAGATACAAGAAACTAGAATGTCTTAGACAATAGTGTCATAATATAACATCACTATCTTTATTAGAACTAAAGACAAAAAAAAAGACTGTTTTTCACCAACTATTGGTTGAAGTTGTCTTTCAATATAATCAATCACTTTGAAGATATAGAGTCCTGAACACACCTCAACATTGCCAATCGTCTTCCTTGAATTCAAATCCTAAAAAAACACAATCATTTGAGAGAAATTTAGTAACACGGTTCTTTTCTTAAGTGGGTTTTCTAATGGACAACAAATTGCAATCCAAGTTTGGAACCAAAAGAATAGAGTCAAGAGTTAGGTCCTTAGAGATGACAACAGAACCTGTACCAGCCACCTTTGGGAGAGAACCATCAGCTATACAAACTTTATAATCCCTAGAACAAAGTGTATAATTTTGAAAATTTGTGGCATCTCCAATCATGTGATTAGAAGCTCCTGAGTCAACAATTCAAGTACTTAAATTTTTCCTTTTTTACTTTCAAGGCAGCAAGAAAATTACCTTTTTAAGCTAAAGATCCGGACTTGATGATAGAATTAGAGGAATTTGCCCCCTCTTGGGACTAGTTGAACATTTTTTGCAATAGTTCAAATTACTCTTTGCTGAAAGGACTAGAATTTGGTGGTGTTAGGTTGTCCTCAATAGTGACATAGTGTCCTCATCTTTCTCTATCATTTTGTGGACATGACGACTTCCAATCCGTTGGTTTCCCATGGATTTTCCAACATGTGTCCTTGGTATGACCTGGTTTTTGTCAGCGATCGCACCAAGGTGTCCCTATTCTTGGTCAATTGTCGTTAGAAGGATTGGGAAGACCCCAAGCCACTAGGGCTGAACCCTCGGTGATAGGTTGGTTGGTTTGTGACCCAACATGACTTTCTTTCTACTTTTTCTCGGCGCACTTCTGAGGCAGCTTCTTGGATGTTGGGTAAAGGTTCAGCTCCCAATATTCTACCTCAAACTTCATCCAGATTTTGTTCAGTCCTAATAAAAATTTGTAGATCCGTTTTTTTCTCAACAATCTTCTTGTATTTGATTGCATTCATTGGGCAGTCCCATTTGGTGGTTTCAAACATGTCCAATTATTGCTAATAGTGAGTTAAAAGACTGAAATATTGAGTGACAAACAACTCACCTTGGCATAAATCATGGAGGATCCCTTCTATTTCAAATGCCCTACTATGTCTTTTGTATCAAATTAAGTTTTCCTTGCTGCTTCCCAGATTTCTTGCACCATTTCATAGAGCATAAAATTTTCCCCTATGTCATTGTTCATCGAGTTAATTAACCAAGACATAACCACATCATTCTCAATCTTCTATCCTTTGAATTTCGGATCTTCTTTCATAGGTCGAGGCACTACACCAGTGAGGTAGTCATCCTTCCCTCTACCACATATGAACATCATGACTGTGTGGGACCATTGAAGATAGTTTTGCCCATTCAATTTGTGTCCAGTAATGAGAGTAGCAGCACCATCTCATCCTCCATTGTTGCTTGGAATAGGAGCTTCTTGAGTGTAGGTGACTTCTGAGGTTGAGGAGTTCTTCTTGGGGGCCTATTTGGCGTGGAAGGATTAAATGGTTCAGAATTAGCTCTGATACCATGAAGAAATTTGAGAAAGAGAAAAAAAATAATACTTTTTATTTTTCTCCCATCTTTCAAACTAATTCTTACATCTATATTTATACATAAATGGATGAGATCATCTGCCTTAGAAAAAGAAATCTAATCCTTAATTTTAGGAGAGAAATTATCATAAAATCAAGAAATAAAATTAGAATAAAAATCAACTATATCACAGCTATGCATAAAGTTGTGACACAGCTCTATCACAGTTGTGGCACAACTGTAGCTGTAACACAACTGTGCATACAGCTGTACCTTACAAATTTCCTCTTGATTTCCACAATAAGCTCAAGTGATGAATCATTTTGAGTAGGTTGTGACGTTATGCAATGAGTGTAGTTGGTAAGTTCATGCACACACCATTGGAATGTCACATAGAAGTTGCACAAAGAATCCCAAGGCATCTAAAGGGGACCCCAGTAATGGTTTGATGGGAGTATTACTGATTGTCAATCAACATATAGTCATTGCACATTTGTTAGAGGTAATTTGGTGATGTGGAGAAACAAAAAATAATCAGTGGTGGCTAGGTCTAATGCAGAAGGTGAGTTTAAATCTATGGCTCAAAGCATATGTGAACTTATGTGGCTAAGGATTCTTCTTAAAGAACTACAAGTGAATGTTAAAGAGCCCTACATTGTGACAATAAGGTTGCTACCAGTATTGCTCATAATCCTATACACCATGATTGGACAAAAAATGTGCAAATTGATTGGCATTTTATCAAGCAGAAAATGGACGTTGGACAGATATGTACACCATTTTTTTCATCTAAGGAGCAATTGATAGATATTTTTACTAAAGGTGTCACAAGCTCTATGTTTGGAAGTATCACTAGCAAGTTCGTTTTAGCAAACATCTTTGAACCAGCATGAGAGGGAGTGTTAGAATATTGCAACTTGATTTAGGGGATTATACAGCTTGATTTAGGGGATTATTACATCTTGATTTAAGGGATTATTTTTTAATGCATCCTATTATAGGACAGCCAACTTTCCTTGTATTATAAAACAGTTAACTTTCCTTGTTTTTTATTCTTTTCTGTTAAAGAGTGGTGTTGTATATTTAGTAAGAAGACAGAGAAAGAAGATGATTTTTCTCTCAAAAACTGATACTATGTCACTGCTTTAAGCAAATTAGTAAACCAGTTAAAGAAGAAAATGGACTGGGACAACAATGTTCCATCACATGTAAACTCTAACAAGAGAGTAAAAGCTTCTAAAATATATATTTGTTTGAATATGCAACTCCAACTTAACATAATTATAGAAATCAAGAGAATAAGGTACAAGTTTAGATATGCAGGAAACCACGTAAGAGCAATTTTTACCTGAATTAGCAGAAAACTAAACCTATTCGGTTTTTTTTTTTTTTTTTTTTCATTTGCCATCTAAAAAATTTATTGGAACCCCCTTATTTTTAAAAACTTTGATCTGTATGCTTCCTTATAAATCCTAGAATTCCTCTCACTCCAGGTTACCCAAACAGCAGCCTTCAGTATGCAATGCCAAGGAACTCTTCTAGAGTACTTGTTGAATCCTTGGAAACCAACAACCAACACACCAGCAATGTAAAGAATAGATTTTTATCAGTATTATTACTAATAAGTTGTTCTATTATTCATTTCATCGTTATTTTTTTGTTTTATCTCCTTAGTTTTTAGGGTTTAGCTTAATGTTCTTGTACAAATCTTTCCCCAAGATTTAACCCTTTCCAAGTGCTAAGCACAGAATTTGTTGCATGGAATGTCTCTTTCAGACCCTCTTTTGGTTGTAAGCTAAATTCATTGTTTTACAAAATAAAAACCATTTCCTCATGTTTTAATATGTTTGTAAGGCCCCAGGCCCAGAGAACAATATTGACATTGTTTATATGGCTATGTGTCATCCATCTCTTGCAGCCAGCTGGTTGGAATTTAAAAAAGGAGTATCTACCTGCAGGTTGGCTCTGTTTGGTAAGCTCCTATTACTAATATTCTCTTTATCATCCTCCGCTCGGTTGCAGTTTAAGTTGGGATATAGATGAAAAATCACTCATTGTTGTCATATAGGTCTGTGGTGCTTCTGAAAATCAGGAGCTTCCCCCAAATTTCAGAAAACTCGCAAAAGATGCTTACACCTGATGTTATAGCTGCTTCGGACTGCATGCTGGGTACTTTTAATTGACTTTTGTTGGGGCCAAAGTGGTTTTTATCATTGCAAATCTAAATCTTGGTACATATTTGTGATTTCAGGAAAAATTGGATATGGGACATTTAGTGAAGCTCTAGCATATAAGTTACCATTTGTCTTTGTACGCAGAGATTATTTTAATGAAGAACCATTTTTAAGAAATTTGCTCGAGGTACTATCAGTGCTTTCCCATGTTTGCTTTCAGCCCCTCTTAACCTACTATTTACCAAAGTTTCTGACACTAAACAAAATACAATTTGTTCTTTAAACAGTACTACCAAGGTGGAATTGAGATGATTAGGAGAGACTTTCTCACTGGACGTTGGATACCATATCTTGAACGTGCTATTAGTTTGAAACCATGCTATCAGGGAGGCAGCAATGGTGGTGAGGTATATCTCATTTCATTTATGAGTTTCATTTTGCATTGCAACAGAATTCTAGCAGTTCATATGGATTTATAGAACTGAGAATTAAAGACAGTGAATATTATATTATTATTTTTTTTAATGCCTGATGCTACTCTGTTTCATTGACTACAATTTTTGGGATTGCTTCCATGAGGATAAATTGAAGTTTCTTTTCAATCCTGAATCCCAATTACACAGGTTTGGCCACATGAATCACTTTTAAGGTACTGATTGGCCTTTATTGCACATGATTGGAACATCTTAGATGCCCTCTCTTAGTCTTGTCCTCAACTTGTGTCATTTCTACCTGGTTAAAAATGGGCTTGTTTTATTCTATATTTCCCTGTATAGGAAACAATCCTTCTCGATATTCTTATATAAGCAAGAACAATGTTACAAAATGCACTCAATCATACCTTATATTTTGAAAAATGTGAAGATGGAATGAGCATCTAATATACAGAGTAAAGAAACACCGCAGTTCCCACCTTTAAAGTCAGTCTTCTTGTTAGCTATTGTCTGTGATTATACTTGCTGTTATCATCTTCACGAGGATCCACAATTTTTGCAACCAATTATTCCAATAATCCACAGTTTTCACAGTCCTTGAGCTCTCCTAGATGCCCATGCTATGCATATATATATCTTATTCAAGAAGAATAGCTTTTCAGGATTTTAAGAATGTTAGTGGTTAAAATTCTGATTTTCTGGTTAGGTCCAGTACCATTCCAGAGAAATAATTGCACTGGATGGTGGCCTTTTAAGTCAAGAAAAGCTAAACCTCCAACCCTGTTAAACAGCATTTTGAATTGAATTAGAGGAAGTTTCTAATGTAGCACCTTTGTGTATCAATAGATCCATATCCCTCTGGCCCTGACTTAGATGAAGCAATCATCAATGGTCATCACCCCTTTATTGGGTGTAAGTCTGGATATCATATTTTTATTCTGCACCAACTCTGTTTTGAGTTTAGTTGTTTTGAAGTTCATTTAATAGTTAATGGCTTCCAAAAGGCAAACTGATGCAGAACAATGTTGGAAATACTCTTTGAAGACTTATGAGAGAAGGGAAAGATTCAGTCCCAATGCCCGAGTCTTAATTTGGGACACTAATGATAGTTTAAATTGCTCTTGTAATTTGTCATAATTAGCTTTATAAGTTTCTATTTTGGTTAGTGGTAAACTTTTTTGTTGAGTTTCTATCTCTTTCAATCTTCTTATCATATTAGAGAAGTTTTATTTCTTTTAATTTATAAATAATATTCATTTCCTGTATCTTTTCCTATTCTTGCAAGGAAAGATAAAGAATTAGAAAATATGTTCTATTAGGGAAGGGTCATAACAGTATATATATATATATATATATATCTATGTAATTTCTAAAAGTGAAAGAGGAAAATTCTAATAGAAGTTTCAGCATTTATTATGCTTCCTTTGAAGGTTTGATAGCCTTCTTCCTTAGTGTGGTTGCTTAGAAAACCCTCAATGTGATTGCCTAGGAACCTACTTTTTCAGCCATCTTTTATTCTTTTCACCTCATTCTATATCCTTAAAAAATTGCCTAGTTCTAGAAATTTTAAAATCTTGCATCAAAAACTCAAAAGGGCCTGATGAGATTAATTGTTTCTTTACATCACCCTCAAACTATTAAAAGTGCCTCAATTTGTTTCCGGAATGTCTGCAATTTTTTTTTCCCCGATTTGTCTTGTTTGCCTAAAAGTGGGAAGTCTATTTTAGTTTTTTTTTTTTTTTTTTCATCTTCAATTTGATGTATGCTGCTTTTGATTTTTGACCTTTGACTATGTAGTTTGCATATTCTGTATACACTTGTAAATGTTAATTTTGGTGTTTCTGGTCTTCTGCTTTTGGATGTGCTTTATCACATGTTGCCACTAGCTTTGTCAACTATTACCATGTTGTTCAACTTTTTATTTCAGGTTGCTGCTTGCATACTGCAGGATACAGCTGTTGGAAAACATTATGCTTCTGATAAGGTAAATACAGTGTTAACTCTTTTGTTATCTCTCCTCTGTATTCTTTAAAGCATTGCATGCATAAATATACAATACATCTGTGTTGACATGCAACGAATAATTAGAATGTAACATGTCAGCATTCTTCATGCTGGAGAGGAACAAAAGACAATTTTTGATCTTTTAAAAGAAATTCAACTACAAAATGTAAATTTTGTCCCAACTATAAGTCATGTTCTCAATTTAAAAACCCTAATTTTCAAGTGGAATTGAGGTCACTTTGGTCAAAGCAAGAGAAGACCAAAACATGAATTTCCCTCCTGAAAATGGATTTTAGGTAACTTCCATGCTTTTCAGTATTGGAGATCAACTGGACATTTTATATAGAAAAATTTTCTATCAAGAACCCAATAGATCTAAAATAAAATACATCTCATTTATGTAAATCTTTATATTAACTGTGCATCGTATATGAATGAATATAAATGATTTTTCTTGTTAGTTCTTAAACTCTCTTGGTGGTGAAAGTTTCATAAGGTCATGTTAGATAAGCTCATAAGTAATAATTTCCTCCCCACACAAAAGAAAAAAGAATATGCACCTGTCATCGAACTTGTCCAAATCATGGTACTAAGAGCTCTCAATGACATTCTTGGGAGTTTTTCTTCAACTGGAATCTTTTTTGATTGCCCCACCCTACATCTTATGTGATGCATGATTATCATAAAATGGCACAGATTGAATATCACAATTCTCATGTTTTTTCCTTTTTGGTAGATTAGACAATTAAAGCTGACACTATTCTTACTTTTAAATCTAACTTATGGAAGAAATCTCAAGCTTCAATGCACATGGCATTCCCTAACCATTCTTATATAGACGCATATTATTTCTCCTAATGTAGTTTAGTGGAGCAAGGAGACTGCATGACGCAATTGTGCTTGGGTATCAATTACAAAGAGCTGTTGGTAAAGATATTTGCATCCCATACTGGTATAGCCTTGCAGCAAATGAGCTTAGTCTTCATACTGCATTGCCAACTATTGAAACAACCAAAACAACCTCCATAACAGAAGTGTCAGTTCCTAATCGTTTTTTCTTCTTATGCTATGTTTTAATTTTCAGTTAGCCCTGAATCTGGGCAAAGCATTCATTTGTACTAAACAATCCTTTTCTTTTCTTTCTCTTCTCTTTTCGTATTGATAGATGCACAGAAGACTTTGAAATTCTTCATGGAGATATTCATGGTCTTTCAGATACTGCTAGTTTCTTAAAAAGCTTGGCAAGATTAGATGCTTCATATGACTCAGGGAAGAACACTAAGTGCCAAATGCGGGAACGTGTGGCTGCTGCTGCATTATTTAACTGGGAGGTATTTTCCAATTCACATGGCTCTTATTTTATTCCTTGCTGCCTCTTTGGTTGATTTTCTTTTGCAGCAGATAACCACATATTATGATGAAATTGAATAATTAATCAATATTGCTTTTGTTGTCACCATGTTTTGGTGTATTTAAAGATATTATCCAAAGGTATCAGGTGTTCATTTCAAAATTTCAAACATTGACTTTTAAAGTAAATGATTTCATTCTTGATGTTATTGTTGTTCGTTTATTATTATTTTTGGTTTAAATTGGATGACATGAGTGGGAATAAAGAAAGTAGGCATCCATTCTTGGTCTCCTCCATGCCAGGTGGCTTTGGAAAGAAAAACTGCTAAACTGTGCAAAGCAGACTGTTGCTCATTGTGAAATGTGTTTTATTATGAAGACAAGTATTTTGCATAGACAGATTGTGAAAAATGTAGTATACCTTTCAGTTATGTTTGTTTCCCAAAAATTTGAAGGAAAATGTAAGGGAAAGAAAATAAAGAGAAAAAATAAAAGGACAAAAAATGTGAAGAAAAATAAAAAATAGATTTAAAGTCAATAAATTGTTTTTATATGCTACTTCAAACTCATTTCACATATTTTAACTTATCAGTGTAAAGATTGAATAATTTGAAAATACATAAGTTTCTAACTAATTTTAATTATATTTGGTTTTCTTTGTTATTTTCCATAATAACTAAACATGAAAAAATCATTTTCTTTAATATTTTCTTCTTACCTCTGTATTTTCTAAGAACCAAACATAACCTTCAGTTATTTGTATGTTATTAAGGTATTATGAAGTTTTTCTTAGTTACTTTACATGTATAGCCCACTTTTTGCAAATTTCATTTTCCAAAACTTCTACTCGTCAAGATTATTTTTGGGATCCGGTTTTTCAGGAGGAAATCTTTGTAGCAAGAGCGCCTGGGAGATTAGATGTAATGGGAGGGATTGCAGACTATTCAGGAAGCCTTGTTTTGCAGGTCATACTTCTGGTGCTGGTTTTCTATTGTTAGAGGGGTGTTTTCGAATTGCCTTATTCACTCAGCCGTTACATGCATCTCTGTTACCAGTTATGCCTGTCATAGATTTTAACCCGGTTCTTCCATACTTGAATCATCCCGTAGATGCCTATCAGAGAAGCATGCCATGTTGCAGTACAGAAAAATGATCCAAGCAAGCAGAAGCTATGGAAACATGTCCAGGCTAGGCAGCATATTGATGGACAAGGACCAAAGCCCATTCTTCAAATTGTATGTATTAGCCTCCTGAAAATAATGTTGTTTATTGAATTATGATTTCTATTCTAGAGAAGTCTTGGACACAAACCTGGGTCATTATGCAATTGCTGAAGCATTCAGGTGATTTTCCTAGTAGTTGATCTCATATATAATTTAATTATTGATAAATAAAAATAGATACCACCACAATGGGTAAACAGAGAAAAAGAGAGATGGGTGAATATTAACACAAATGGGGAAGATAAGATAGCAATTAGATATTATTATATTCCTTGGAGGATCCTATTGATAGTAACAATAATGTTGAAAATTATTTGGTAAAACCATGAAAGAGAGCTAAATTTTATAGAACAAAAAGGAACTAAATTAGGTCTATTAACAATGAGAAATAAGCCATGAGAGAGCTAAATTTTATGAAAGAAAAATGGACTAAATTAGAACTATTAACAATGAAAAATGATTAATTTTACCATTATGAAGTTCATGTCTTTTTTATTATTCAATTTATTGCGATTTTGTGAGTTTTTTTTTTTTGATAATTTTTATTATTTATTTGTTTAAGTTGAGGGTTAAGCCTCCTTCTGTCTTGAGGTTTATGGCTCACTTCATTTAGGCAAAACGCCTCAAGACTGTCTAAGAGAAGGATGAGTGGTCCTTCCCACAAAATACAAAACCTGATCAAAGTAAAACTATACTCCTCTACTATACAATGATAACTACAAATGAAGACATGTACAAAATATCACAAGAAACCAAAATCAAACTCTCTCAAACATTATCCACCCTTTTTGAATTACAAACCGATATCCAATTTAGTTGAATAACATTAAGTGGGATTCCTCTAAAAGTCACGGTACAAGATGCCCAAAAGGAAGAGTAGAAGTGAAGAAGATCCACAACATCCGTTCTGTTTTGTACTTACACTAAGAAATCCTAGTGTTTTGCTCTTACTACACAATCCATAGTACAGTGAGGTAAGCGATATGCTAAAGAGTCTTGCCTTTGATTGAATTCCCCAACCCTCTAAATGAAATAATCATCATACCTCCAATACTCTAAGCAGGAACCCAACCCAAATTAACCATCGTGAAGAGCTTGTGCAGCCCCAACATTATTGGGCAATGTATGAAAAGGTGGTCAACTAACTCCACTCCATTTGCAAAGAATGCACCATTGAGGACTTAGAGATTTGTAGATCTTCTCACCTATAGCATGTAATTGGTATTTACCTTCTTGTGCACCACTAACCAAGCAAAGGCCTTGACCTTTGAAGGGACTTTTGATTTCCAAACAAAATTAGCCGAAGGAATGAGATTGGATTTAAGGACTTGGACAAAACCGGAATGATATATATATATATATATATATATGGCTCACACTCCATAAGAACTTATGACTTTTAACATGTACTTTTGAGTAACATATTTGACTTGGCATAGAAGGATGGTGATTAACCATCAAAGCAAGAACCATTTTTCATCTTCATGAAACCTCCTGATTTTGAGGAGGTGAATAGAGCAAAGTTGAGAGCCTCATGTTGTGAATCAGAGAAATGTAAATTTGGAGCTTGTTCTAATGCATTCTTTACTGGATGAAAATGGATTAAATGAATGGAAAGATCTGATGTTTCTTATGGAGCCTGCTTCTTTGTCAAAAATAGTTCCTTTTTCTTTTTCTAACTTAGAACTAAAGACCAGTGAGCATATAAATGCATAAATAAATAAAATAACCAAAATATGGAATACATATCTTTTTACACCATACAATTGCTCTATGGTTTTTGCCTCGTGTTTCCCATACCAACTGATCTCTGACCTTGGAATATGCATTCATTGTGGTATATCTTCATTTATAATCATGTATAGGAGTCATATGTCTGATCATTTTTTGTCATCTTCTTCCCTATGTTCAACTCCATACCTTTCAGGTATCATTTGGGTCTGAATTGAGTAACCGTGGACCAACATTTGACATGGATTTATCTGATTTTCTGCAAGGCGAGCAACCAATATCATATAAGAAGGCAAAGGAGTACTTTGCTCGAGATCCAGCCCAGAAGTGGGTCATTGTTCTTCTTTATTTGGATTGTATAATTATTTATGATTGTTTATTAGTTCTTATTAACATGGAGATATTTTTAGATGGGCCGCATATGTCGCAGGGACAATTCTGGTGTTAATGAGAGAGTTGGGTGTTCGTTTTGAAAACAGTATTAGTATTGTGGTAATTTTCTACTTATTTTCACAATGTTCATATTCTTCAACCACTTAAATTTATGATTAATAATTTAAAATTTTATAGCTTTTCTTATATCTTTCTATTTTACTTTATACAAATGCAATGCAGAGTAACTCTGTTTTTGTATAAAGCCTTTCAAAATGCATATTCTGTATGGGTGTTTTGGAAATGTACAAAAAAAAAAAATGTAGTCAATGATAGCCTGACTCTCCAGCTTCACTCAGTGTACCAGTGTTCACACAAGATGGGTATTGGTGTGGAATTCTTGTTGGATGCTGCTACTTTGCTTCAGATGTGGCTGTTTGATTTTAATTGATTTATTTTTGTATTTTTAACCTCCTTAGCAGATGATTACATTAAAAGGTAGAGTTTACTGGAAAGTGAAGTTTTATGAAGATATTTAGAGAAAAAGAAAAGGTAGGGATAGAGAAAAGATGGAAAATTCTTATCAGAGATATCTTTGCTTAAACTGGTTTCTAATAGGTTTTTTCTTTTCTTTTTTTCCCCTTTTTATTATGTTTTATCCAACTTCCATATCCTAAAATTTGTAGGTATGAAGGATCAGACACCTAAACACATGCCTGTAACTGAATCCATGCAATAAAGAGTGTACTAGGACATTCATTTAAGAATTCCCCTGTGCTTCAAAACACAGTTACTTTTGTTGGTGACATGAAATTTTGTTAAAATGGAGGTTAAGAAGTAGGTTTCCTGTACTTCAATATTTGCTGGTAAGCTTCCATGAAATTTTAAATTTCTGAGGCAAAAAATTCATGGCCACCACATTTCATACTCAAACTAGGACCATAGAGTTAACACTTGTAGTTGCTGAACAATTTGTGTTCTTTGCTTGTACTGCATATTTTCTGGTCTTCACTATCTATAATCAAGGTACTAACATAATGCTTACCACTGTGGACCTGCATGTCAAATTGTTTGAAACCCCAGATACGATGACCCATGGTGTTGGGACTAAGTTGCAAGGCGTATGCACTATCGAAACATGGAGCATTGCTTAAACTGAGGAAGACATTATGTTGTATGGAGGCTTATTCTTCTTTATGAATATAATAAATAAATCTCTATGAGTAACAGAAATTGTTGAGAATGCAGCTGGACTACTAGGTAGGGAAGAGACAACTCTGATGTTAAATCATATGATGAATGCCACACCCAAGTGGGAGGCTTCCCACGTTTACCCTGACAACCTGAACTGTTGAAGTTGTTACAAGCCTCCATCGAACACCTCATAGGCCTAGTAATCATACTTACTTACCAGGACCAATCCCTTTACCTTCCAACTTGAATAACCACCAGAGTCTAGTGAATCACCCTTAAAAGCATGAGTAGAAGATACCACTTTTGGCCTCTCCTCAACCATAGATCCTGTAAAGGTGAACTTTCAAAAATCTTATACAACTTCCTAGAGTCCTGTTCTATTATAATTAGTAATGATGTACAGCTTCATGCATGATTTGAAGGTTTACAACTTTTTCTATACATCTACGCTTCGGTTTTTATTTATTTTTTATTTTTGTTTTTTGCACCTGCTAACAGGAGAACTAACCAATCAAAGTCTCACTTCAAACCCTCCATTTTTGGATCATCAATTACTTTGTTTTGGATGCACGACCATAAAATCTTTGGCCTTCAGTTATTGTTGCCCCCCTATGCATATTGCCATGATGATGCTGAAACTCTTAGTTGTAATCCTTTTTTTATATTTTATTTTTCTCTTTTCCATTGCTAATGGCGTTATTATAACTTACCCTTTTTTATGCATCAATTCTGTATAGGTTTTCAATGATGATATGCACCAAATTTGTTATGTTAATAAATTATCATTTTAAACTTTCAGGTTTCTTCTGCAGTTCCAGAAGGCAAAGGTGTATCTTCTTCTGCTGCAGTAGAGGTTGCTAGCATGTCTGCTATTGCTGCCTCTCATGGTTAATATACTTCTCTATTTCTTCAGACCATAAAAGATATATGATTTCTAATTTTATTTTGTCTGCTATATTTGCTGCTCACTGATATGATTTTCTATTCTAATTTATGAGCTTATTTTCCTCTCTATGTCTTTTATTTCATCGCAATTATTTTGTTTTCTTGGATAAAATATCTAAATTAGTTTGTGGGGAGAATGATTTGATTTTCAATTGGTGGCATGTTGAAGATTGTAATGACTTCTACAATTAATGGTGTAGTGATGTGATGCAAACACATGAAGATGGCACATTTTGCCGGTTTTTTTTTTTTTTTTCATGTTTTTATTATTGTTAGACAAAATTTTAGTAGAAGGCACCAATCAAAAAGGAGGTGCAGTTGGAAAAGATTGTCCTTTGGAAAAGGTTCACAATTAAGATAGTGAAGGGAGTGTACCCTTTCAGAGGAAGGTTAGCACTTAGAAATGCTTGTTTTTCTGAATATTCTTATTTTCCTAAATTGGAAGAAGTGTCTTGGAGAGAGAAATCAAGGGCCTTGTGGTGTAAATAAGAGATAGAAAATATACTAGTTTTGGCATATAGAAAATAATGGCTAGAATTGCTTTCCTGTTATTTCTAGAACTAAGAGTGTTTGGTAAAATTTAAAACTTATTACTTGATTACTTAAGCCGACTTTAAGTTAAATTATGCTTAAGTTGTTGATTTAAAACTTATTATTTGATTTTTATTTCAAGTATTAAAATTGTTTGGTAAAATTAACTTACAATTAAAATTTTTATTCTAAATCATTAAATTGACATATTTACTTCCATTAATTTTAATTAATATTTACACTCATTAATTTTAACTAATATTTATTTTTATTAATCTTAAATAATAAATTTGTTTATTAAATATCTACATTTAAAGTATAATAGATACATAAATAACTATAAATGGTTGTAAAATATACTCTAGATATGGACAAATGAGGCATAAAAGATTTTAGATTAAGAATAAATTAACTATTTTAACTTAATATGTAAATTTAAAAGTAAATTTTAAGTTATTTGACCTAACATACTTCATCTACTTAATGACTTAAATTAAATTATTAAGTCATATTAAATCAATTAGTTGATTTACCAAACACTTTCTAAGAGTAAATCTAGTTTGGTAAGCAAGGGCCATAACTACTTAGTTATATCTTAGATTTTGGATTTATTATTATAATTATTATTGTCATTTTTTTATTGTCTTGGATTTTATTATTATTATTATTATTATTATTATTATTGAATTAATAAAACCTATTCTTCTTCTTTTTCCTAGGAATTTGTAAAACCTTAGATGCCCTTAGCCTTGATATTTTCTCAAAAAATTCTAAAAAGGGACTTTTCTTGTTACAAAAACTTGTTTCTACATACATGCTAAGTCATGAGACCTTATGTTAAACTTTAAATGATCAAAACAAGCAAGATTCAACTTTTCAATGTTAGAGAAACCAATCATAAAAAATTTGGGTCAAGACTTAACTGTTCAACTTCCAGTTAGCCCATAAATTTAAACATGTAAGAAATGTGGCAATGATATATCTCGAGTTTACACCCTCCCTCACATTTGGCCCCCACCCATGGAAGGAAGAGGCAAAACCAATCACAGATAGTCAAATAAGAGAAAAGAGGCTCAAAGTCAACTTCCAGAAATTAAATCTTTGATATAATGTTAAATTACCGTCATTTAAGGTCCCATCATTCATGTTTGTAGGGATCTGAGCTAACAATGTATGCCAAACTAAGATTAATTGCATTATAGTTAAAGTAAGTTCATGCTATGTAAATAATTAAGAATGCCAAACTAAGATTAATTGTGTTATAGTTAAAATAAGTTCATGATATGTAAATAACTAAGAATAAGGATGTAATTATTATCATCATTGTTATTGTTTTATTTCAATATTTATTCTTCATAATAATGTGTTTGCAGTACATTTAGATGTAAGGAAGGCATACTTATGTTTTTCCTAAATTTCTTCCAATTTGCACACCATATCTCCGTTCATATTATTGCTACCCTTTGGCCCAACATATCCAAATTATAATTGGTCTTCTATCTGTTTAGTTAAGTTTCATTTTATGTTTTCAAATATTCTCACATGCTTCCAAAATATTGCTCCCTGATAGCAATTCCAATACATTTCTGAAACATTTCCTGGCAGCAGTTGATAAAACTTCACCTAAAAATGTCTTCATTAATAAAACCTCCCCCAGTATGCATGTTGGCATGTTTCAATTTTGTGGAAATACTGAGTTGCGCTAACTATCCATTTTATGTACAGGGTTAAACATTGCCCCAAGAGACCTTGCTTTACTTTGTCAAAAGGCATGTATATGCCTCATATCTTTTGTTTGGTTATTGAGCTTTTTTCAGTTTTAATTTGAAAAGTTGTATACTCACATGATTGCATAACTTATTCTTTCCCTTTTACTTTTAAAAGGTGGAGAATCACATTGGTTGGAGCTCCATGTGGGGTGATGGACCAGATGGCTTCTGTGTGTGGTGAAGCAAACAAGCTTCTCGCAATGGTGTGCCAGGTAATTATAATCAAAAGTGCCCAAAATGTTGTGGGGGGTAAATGTTGAAAGTCATGATCTCTTGTATCTCATGCAGCCTGCTGAGGTGCTGGGACTCGTGGAAATCCCTTCACATGTACAATTTTGGGGAATTGATTCCGGAATACGACACAGGTATGTCATTTTCAACCGTTCTCTAAATATTCTGTTTTAATTTTTGTATTCAGTATGGTACTGTCACTTATATGAGAATGCTGTAATCATGAAATGAAAAATTTGTCAGCATGTTAATAGCTCCATCAATATATCCAACATTCTAGATAATTTTAATTGATATTTCAGCATGAACATTAAAATATTTATAATTATAGAAATGTAATAAAATCTATATATTTTAAATTACTGTTCCCTATGTTATTCACATATTGATGATATATCACTACCCTTGTCAATAAATTGTCATCATTATCATTTACTTAGTATTTTCAACTAATTCCTTATCTATCATATCAATTAAACACTCATACAGAACAAGAAAAGGACTTGTATCAACCATCATCAGGTTGCAATGCCTTACTCTTCCCCATTCTTACACATTTCTTGTTTGTATTATAGCCCAGTATTTGATGTAGAATAGTGAAGAGAAAGAAGGGGCAAGGGTAATGAGAGAACTGTCTTAACACAAACAAGAAAAAAAGAGAAGAAAGGAAATTGGGATTGATGTTTTATTTTGAATTTATCATTGATCAAGATGAGATCTATCCAAAAGTGTCACTCAATCATACATTTGGTCTTTTATCCTGCAACCACCAAACAGCTACCTGTGAGAGTGAAATTATACTTCCAAAATGAAAAACACAAATCTCTAGGCACCTTTTTTTTTAATAAATACATACTATAGTTTCAGAAACAAATAATAAATGCTACAAAATATAGTAAGCTTTTTCATATTAAGAGAAGTATTGATATAAATTCACTGGTGTTTCCTGGTCCCTATGGCAATATAAGGATCATAATGTAAAGTAGACGCTTCAAACTTTCTTGAACACCATCATATACCATGATTAAGCTTCTTTTAACATTATTCACTTTATTGATTTTGGAAGTTTTCATGAAGCCTTGAGCATTATCTTTATTCAAGAGATTGCAATCAGCGTAAACAATTTATTATAATTTGGCATTTAGTTTACAGTGATTGTGTTCATTCCTCAGTTTAATTACTATTAGGTGCTCTGGATCTTTAGCTTCTTTCTCGTCCAATTTTAAATCTATTCCTTGCAGTGTGGGTGGTGCAGATTATGGATCAGTGAGAATTGGTACATTTCTGGGTAGAAAGATGATAAAGTCGATGGCATCTGAAATATCGTCATACTCACTAGCAAATGGTAACTCTGACTGGCAAGTTTGTGCAATGAACTCTGATGAAATGGAAAAGGATGGTAGAGAACTGCTTGAAGTGGAAGCTTCATTAGATTACTTATGCAACCTCTCACCTCACAGGTAAATTCCTGTCCAAAGATGAATTACAGAGATGACCTTCTCAAATAGAACAGTTATGAAGAAAACAGCTCTAAAGATGCAATTTATTCTTTAAGAGAAAATCAATCCTTACATCTCTATATTATAGATATAGACTATCCTTTTCCCTTTCAATCTGTTATTCTTCTTCTTGGAATATTCCATAGTGATATTTTTATTTTTTTCCCAAAGTTATATTTTTGTATGTTGAGCCACAACAAATTGATGTGGTAGTATGAACACCAACCTTGATGGATCAAATTCATCATTTCATTAGTATGGATTAAACAAAGGATATTTCCTGCTTTTTGGTCTCATATTACAGATATGAAGCTGTTTTTGCCAAAAAGCTTCCAGAGTATATTACTGGAGAGGCTTTCATGGAAAAGTATGTTGATCATGAAGATTCAGTTACAGTAATTGATCAGAAGCGCAATTATGCAGTTAGAGCATCCACTAGGCATCCTATTTATGAGAACTTCCGTGTCAAGGTTAGTACTTCTGTAATCATAGATTATATTAATTGTGGAGCTTGATTTTTTCAAGGTTAGATGTACACACATAGATATGCACGCAACTATATAAATAAAGACACTTATATTTGGTGTGTGTGTATGTGTGCCTGCAAGCTGTTGTTTGTTGGAACTGACCATATGCATCTTGAATAAATAAGTTGAAATGTGGAGAAAAATTATATTTCTCATTCATATTTCAAAAGTATACAACCAAAGAAATATATATAAACAGCAGTAGAAAAGAAAGAATAAAGAAAGATCCCTACAAATTAGGGATTATATACACAAATATACACACAGCTATATATACTGTTGTATAACTTCCACAGCATATATTACAGCTATTTATATCCTCTACCGCTGTAATAATTTTCAACAATCTTCAACAGTTGTAATAATCTTCAACAGTCCCCCTCAAGCTGGTAATAAATATTATCCATTCCCAGGTTTCTAACGATAAACAAAAATGCAGTATCCCTTAATCATGTAGTTAACTCATCTGCAAGTTGACCCTTAGTTGACACAAATGGAGTACATATTAGTCCGCTATCCAACTTCTATTTTATAAAATGTTTGTCTACTTCCACATGCTTGGTGCAGTCATGTTGCACAGAATTAGAATAATGTGCAATATCAATTGTTAACTTGTTATCACAATACAACTTCATAGGTCCTTTCCATATAATCTTCAAATCTTCCAAAATTATATTCAACAATAGAAGCTCACAAATTCCTAATGTTATAGCTCTAAACTTAGCTTCTACACTTGACCTTGCAACTACATTCTGCTTCTTGCTTTTCGAAGTTATAAGGTAATCCCGAGGAATGTACAATAGCCAGAAGTTGATATTCTATCATCAACTGATCCAACATAGTCTACATTCGTGCATGCTTCCAATGTCAATTCATTATCTCTTCTAAACAACACTCCCTTTCCTAGAGTACCTTTTAAATATTGTACAATCAATGTGTTTCTCGAAGATGTACTTCTTTTAGGTTGTGCATAAATTGATTCACCACTCCTACAACATAGGCTATTGTGGTTTTTTTAGGAAAAGATTTCCAGATTTTTCATTGATTATAAAATTGGTATACAAGGCTAAATATATACACAGTATTGCTAAGAATAAAAAAGGAAAATAAAGACTACCAGCTAGGCTATGAAGACTAACATATCTCTACAGTTGATACAGCTAATTTCCTATAATATCCTAACTAATAAATTACAGAAATCAGATTAGCCAACTAATATACAATTATAACCAAAAACTCTAATTTAGGAAAAATGATTCTTGACCTGATTCTTTACACTCCCCCTCAAGTTGGACGGTAGATATCTTTCATTCCCATCTTGCTTGTGAACTCCTTGAATTGATGTCCAAGTAAGCCCTTTTGTTAATATATCTGCTACCTGATTACTTGAAGAAACATGAGACCATTTTATAAGCCCAACTTCTATCTTCTCTTTGATGAAGTGTCGATCAATCTCCACATGCTTGATTCTATCATGATGAACTGCGTTATGTGCAATACTAATGACAGCTTTATTGTCACAATAGAGCTTCATTGGTATCATCAAGGGCATTCTCAATTCACTCATCAATGACTTCATCCAACTAAGCTCACAAATTCGAAGAGCCAATGCTCTAAATTTAGTTTCTGCACTAGACCTCCTAACAACTACTTGCTTCTTACTTCTCCACGTTATTAGATTCCCTCATAGGAATGTACAATAACTTGAGCTAGACCTTCTATCATCTACAGAACTTACCCAATCAGCATCAATAAAAGCTTCCACATCTAAACTCGTCTCGTTTAGAGAATAATAGTCCTCTTCCAAGAGACCCTTTGAGATACCTCAGGATTCTAAATACTGCTTGTAGATGATCTTCTTTGAGATTGTGCATAAAATGGCTTACTAAACTGATAGAAAAGGCAATGTTTGGACGAGTGTGTGAGAGGTAAACTAACTTCCCCACTAGTCTTTGACTATCAACCTCCTTACCACCTGAATGAGTACTCATCTTGATGTTTACATCTATTGGGGTGTCAATAGGTTTGCATCCTAACATGCCTATCTCTTTAAGAGGACTTAGAACATACTTCCTTGGAGACAAGACAATTCCCTTCTTGACCGAGCTACCACAATACCCAACAAATATCGCAAGTTTCCTAAGTCTTTGATTTCAAATGACTATGCCAAAGCTTTCTTCAATCTCAGCATCTCTCCTTCATCACTTCCTATGAGGATAATGTCATCAACTTAAACTATCAAAATAGTTATTTTACCATTACAAGAATGCTTGTAAAACATTGTGTGGTCGGTCTACCCTTGAGTATATTCCATGCTCTTCACCAATTGAGTAAACTTTTCGAACCAAGCCCTTGGCGACTGCTTCAAGCCATGCAAAGATTTCTTTAGCCTACACACTTTTCCTCTACCTAATTGATCTTCAAAACTTGACGACAACTCCATGAACACCTCTTCTTCCAAATCACTATATAAGAAGGCATTTTTTACATCAAGTTGTTGTAAAGCCCAATCCCTCTTTGCTACAATAGACAGTAAGACTCTCACTGTATTTATCTTTGCTACTAGGGCGAAGGTCTTTGGTAATCAATACCAAATGTCTAGGTGTAAGCTTTAGCCACTAGTCTTGCTTTATGTCTTTCTATGCTTCCATCTGCTTTGAACTTGACTTTGAACGCCCACTTGCACCCTATTAGTTTCTTTCTGCTAGGAGATCAATAACTTCTCAAGTATGATTTTTAAAGAAAGCTTTCATCCCTTCATTAATTGCTTCTCGCTATTCTAGAACTTGTAGTGCTTCATGAACATCACGAGGAATACTAACACAAGACAAATTAGTGGTAAATGCTCTAAATGGCTCATTTAGAGCACCATAGGAAACAAATTGAGCAACAGGATGTTATGTGCAAAATCAACTAGATTTTCTAAGAGCAATAGGTAAATCAAGATCATCAAACAAGGGTTTAGGAGTTAGATTTACTTGAGTGTTCGACTCTATTTCCAAAGTTGAAAATTAACCCTTACAGAAGGCGATGGATTTCTTCCGCTTCTCCTAGAATATGCAATCCACTCCTCCTTCTCAATTTTTTCTTCTGGCTCTCTTTCTTTATTTTTTTCTTCTTCATTTTCTGGCTCTCTTCCTTCATTTTTCTCCTTCTTCATTTTCTGGCTATCTTCCTTCATTTTTTTCTTCAACTGAAATATTTTCAAGAATTCCTCCAATTTCTCCTATTTCTTCCCCTAACTCCTTTCTTTGGGATACTTCCAAAAAATTCTCTTCTCCTCTAATCTCCCCCTGAAGAGAATTCTGGTTCTGTAAGGCTAGTTCTCAAAGAAAGATACATCCATAGACATAAAATACTTTGATGATTGTGGATGATATTGGGTAATACCCAAGGAAAATGCATTTTTGTGCCCTAGGATCAAACTTGCTATGATTGTGGCCATGATATGGACAAAAGTTGTTCAACCAAAAACCTTAGGAGTTAGGAATGAAAACAAATGATGAGAGGCAAGGAAACATTGTTTTAGGGTAATTATGGGAGTTTCATATTTTAGGATACGGGTTGGCATTCTATTGATCAAATAGGATGTTGTCAAACAACTTCTCCCCAGAACACCTTGGGAACGTTCATTTAGAACATCATGGCAGGAGCAACTTCAAGAAGGTGACGATGTTTTCTTTCTGACACTCCATTTTGCTTTGAAGTGCCAATACATGATCATGATGAATGATGAATGATGAATGATTCCTTCTTTTTGTAGATACTCTCCTAGAATATTTGAGTAATACTCTCTCCCATTATCTGTGCGAAGGATCTTAATGTTGGTTTCAATTTGATTTAAGATCATCTTGTGAAATTGTTTAAACACACCAGCAGCTTCCAACTTTTCTTTCAATAAATACATCCAACATACTCTAGTGTGATCATCAATGAATGTTATAAACCAATGAACTCTAGTATTAGTTTTAACACGAGAGGGTCCCCAAATATCACTATGAATTAATATGAAAGGACAAGATTTTTCATAAATTCGAACGGGAAAAGAAGCCCGATGCTGTTTGGCATACTCACAATTCTCATATTTAAATTGAGAAATATCTTTATTCTTGAATAGACTAGGAAACAACAGTTTTAGATAAGAGAAACTAGGGTGCCCTAGTCTACGCTACAACCAGATTTCTTTATTCTCTCCTATACTACTTTCAGCTTGATAAACCTATTTTATTTCATCACCTTGCATATTTCTTCTAAGAGAAATAGTCCATCAACCTCTGTAACACTACCAATCTACTTCCCCGTACACAAATCCTAAAAAATACAATGGTTTGGGTGAAAATTAGCAATGTAGTTCAAGTCTTTGGTAAGTTTGCTAACGGAAACAAGATTGCAAGACAAGTTAGGCACATGTAATACAAATTTGAGACTCAGATTCTTAAAATTTTGAACAATGCCAATTCCTTTTACTTTAGTTAAGGAACCATCAGCAATTTTTACCGTTTGAGTCCATTACAAGGAGTAAAAGAACAAAACAAACTTGATTTCCTTGTCATATGATCGGTTGCTCTTGAATCTATGATCTAAGAGTCAAATTTCAAGTATTTAGTAGAAAGGGTTGTACTAAAATTACTTGATTGGGCCAATTTTGCAAAGGGAATATTTTGGGAATTTTTGAATATAAACCTATAGAATTGCTCAAGTTGCTCCTTGGTAGGATTTGCTCAAGCCAGTCCAATCATCGTCCTCGTGCTCCGGTCTTGAAATTTACAAAGTGCAAAAGAAGAGGTCACCATAAAGTTCAAATCCTTCGTAAGCTTATGAATTGAAACTAAATTGGTAGACAATTTTGGCACATGTAGAACGTTTTTTAAAACAAGGTTTTGATTTATAACTACATCCCCTCGACCAGCAACTATAACCATTGTTCCATTAGCAATAGCAAGATTCTTTTTACTAGAACAGGGACTATAAGAGACAAACCCATGAGAAGATTGGTTTATATGATTTGTAGCCCCAAATCCACTACCCAAGGTCCTTTTGAGATCGACACATTAAGTGCATAGGGTTGAGAATTACCTGAAAAAGCCAAGGAACAAGTACCTACACCACTTGTAGGTTTCTTTAATATCCCCAGAAAATATCTTAGCTTCTCAATCTCTTCTCTATTTAACTCGCATCACTCCTGAGAGAATTCTTCTCCTCCTCTTGATTCTACCAAGGTCAAATGTGTTTGTCCTTTCTCTCTCCTCCTTGATTACTCTTTGTCATCCAAGAAGTATTTTGAGTATTTGAGGACTTACTATGGAGTTTCCAGCACCTCTCCTTGTTGTGTCGCGGCTTTTTACAGTAGGCACACCTTAAAGAGTCTTTATTACTTGCTTTTGATCCTTCTAATAGCCCATTATTTCCTTCTACTCCACCAGAATAGGCATTCAACTGTTTTTGGTTTGATTTCTCAGTTCTAGGATTTACATATTTTGTAATCAAGGTTAAACCATATGTCAATTGAGGCTACATCATAACTCCTTTTCATCTTTCTTCTCCACAACTTATGGCAATTGTTTCATTAAGTGAAGAAACTTCTTCCTTTCATAACACTTGCACTCAAACAAAATCAAACTCAACGTTCAATCCAGCAAGAAAAGTATAAATCCTCTCTTTTTCCATAATATGTTTAAGAAGGGTTGCATCATCATTGCACTTCATCTCAATACATTGATAATGGTCCAACTCTTGTCGTAAGTTGTATAAAATCTAAGCATATTCAATGATTAAGTGGTTACCTTGTTTGGTAAGTAAATGAGATCTTTATCTTAATCTCATGGATTTGTGAGGCATCATCAAATTCCATAACCAGGACATCACCATAGGGTCTTTTTCATCCCACATAATGAACTCCGAATCATCTAGTTTCGATCCCATCCCAAGAAAATGACTCAATTTACCCTTCCCTTTCAAGGGGGTTCGAACAAAGTAAGACCACTTCAAATAATTTTAGTCATTGAGATGAAAACCTTGTTGAATATTCTACAACTCTCTTGTTGTAGTGTTGATGACTTCATTTGTTGTTGGATTAGAAACTTGTTGATTGGTAGATTCCGAAACCTCTGACAAGGTTTTTTTTTTAAAAACAAAAGTGGAAGAAATAAAATAAGAGACTAAGGAAGGATTGTAACAATGCAGGCCATAATAAGAAAATGCTTTGTTTTCATATTAAAAAATAGAACAGAAGTTCTAACAAAAAAACCAAATTTCTTTAGGTTTTTGAAGAAAAAAACCAAGCAATGAATGTTGGAAAATCAATAATGAAGGCTGAAAAAAATAGAAAACCCAATGAGCCTAATTTGGCTCTGATACAATATGAAGAAAAATTGAATTTGTCATTCACATTTCAAAAGTATACAACCAAAGAAATATATATATATATGTACAACAACAGAAAAGAAAGAATAAGGAAAGATCCCTACAAATCAGGGATTATATACATAAATATATACACAACTATATATACAGTTGTATACACAATTGTATAACTTCCAAAGTTGTATATTACAGCTATATATATTCTCTACAATTGTATATTACAGCCGTAATAATCTTCAACAGTTGTAATAATCTTCCACATGAAATTGTAACCCTTTTCATCTAGTTTACACTAGAACTCTCAACTAGAATTAGGAAGGGTTTTTTGGTTTGTGATTACGGGATTTTTGGCAAGAAATAGAGAACAAATGGAGATGTTTGGGGGGGTTTGGTGCACTTTTTTGCTTCCTTTGGGTTTCTGCCACCAAGTCTTTGAGGGCATTCATTTGAACTTTTTGTTGCTAGATTGGGACCTTACTTTAAGTTCCAACCTGATAGTTGGGGAGATAATTCTTATGTGGAAGCTGCCTCCTGTGGATTCCATAAAGTTACATTTTGATATTTGCTCATTCAGTGATTTAGGATGACTAGGTTTAGAGGAGTGGTTAGAGATAGGAGCTTTTTCCAAACCTATTGAAGAATTCCTGTCTCTCAAGACAGAGATACTAGCTCTTTTAGAGGGTGCTCATTGTCCAAGGCTTTGAATCTCTCCCATCTTTAGGCTGAGGGAAATTAGGTGTTGAAGATTATTACAGTTGTCGAATATTATTACAGTTGTAATATGTAGTTGTAAAAGATATAAAGTTGTAATATACAGTTGTATAAGTTGTACAGCTGTGTGTACAGTTGTATATACATGTGGCTAGGTGTATATTTTTGTATATAATTCCTACTTTGTAGGGATTCATCCTTATTCTTTTTTTTCTTCTTTTTTCTTTCCTTTCCGCTGTTGTATATATATTTCATTGGTTGTATATTTTCAATATATGAAAAGATATACAAATTTTCTCCACATGGTATCAAAGCCAAATCAAACTCCTTAGGGTTTTCTAATTTTTTCAGCCTTCATCGCTGATTTTCTAGCCTCCATTGCTGGTTTTTTCAAAAACTTGGAGAAGTTTGGTTTTTTGGCAAAACTTTTACTCTACTTCCTTGTTGTGGCCTGCATTGCTGCAATCCTTCCTTAACTTTTATTTAATTTCTTCCACTTCTGCCCAAAAAACATGTCTGAGGTTTCAGAATCTACCAATCAGCAAGTCTCTAATCCAACATCAACAAATGATGTCATCAACACTTCAATAGGAGAGTTATAGAATATTCAACAAGGTTTACGTCTCAACAGAAAAAATTATTTGAAATGGTCTCAATTTGTTCAAACCTTATTGAAAGGGAAGGGCAAATTGAGTCCTTTTCTTGGGATGGGACCAAAACCAGATGATTCAAAGTTTGCCACGTGGGATGAAGAAGATTCCATGGTAATGTCCTGGTTATGGAATTCGATGATGCCAGAAGTCAATGATATGTGCATGTTTTTTACAACAACAAAGGAAATTTGGGAATCCTAGAGGCAGACCTATTCCAAAGTTCAAGATGTTGCACAAATCTATAGATTAAGACAAGGATTTCATCTATCAAACAAGGTAATCTCTCGGTCACTGAATATGCTTAGATTTTACAAAACTTATGGCAAAAGTTGGACCATTATCAGTGAATTGAGATGAAGTGCAGCAATGATGCAGCCCTTCTTAAGCGTTTAATGATAAAAGAGAGGATTTACACCTTTCTTGTTGGATTGAATATTGAGTTCAATCCTATTTGAGTGCAAGTATTAGGAAAGGAAGAAGTTCCTTCACTAAATGAAACAATTACCATAATTCATGGAGAAGAAGGATGAAGAGGGGTTATGATGGAGCCTCAATCGACAGATCATTCAGCCTTGGTTACAAAAGATGCAAATCCCAAAGCTGTAAAATCAAATCAGCAGCAGTCAAATACCTATTCCAATGGAGTGGGAGGAAATAATGGGCTATCAGAATGATCAAGAGCAAGTAATAAAAACTCTCTATGGTGTACCTATTGAAGGAAGCCACAACACACCAAAGAAAGGTGCTGGAAACTCCATGGTAAGCCCTCAAATACTCAAAATACTTCTTAGACAGCAAAGAACAATCAAGGAGGGCAAGGACAGGCACATTCGACCTCAGCACTATCAAGAGGCGAGGGAGAATTCTCTCAAGAACGACCCGAGTTCAATAGAGAAAAGATTGAGAAGCTGAGATATTTTCTAGGGACATTAGAGAAACCTACAGGTGGTACTTGTTCGTTGACTTTTTCAGGTAATTCTCAGCCCTATGCACTTAATGTATCGTTCTCAAAATGAGCATGGGTAGTGGATTCCGAGGATACGGATCATATGACCCAATCTTCCAATGGGTTTGTCTCTTGTAGTCCTTGTCCTATTAATAAGAAAATTGCTATTGTTGATGGAAAGTTGGTTATAGTTGCTGGTCGAGGGGACATAGTTATAAGTCAGAACCTTATTTTAAAAAATGGTCTACATGTGTCGAAATTATCTACCAATCTAGTTTCAATTCACAAGCTTACAAAGAATTTGAACTGTATGGTGACTTTTTCTTCTACTCTATGTAAATTTCAAGACCAGAGCACGAGGACGATGATTGGACTTGCTAGGGAATGTGCTTTATTTTCTTGAGGAACCTGATGGGCGAAATAACACTAAGGGTCCTATTTTGTTGTCTCTGCTTTCTAAGTCTTCCCTTTAAAATAAAAATAGAATATGGTTATATCACTTTTGTCTTGGTCATCCTTTCTTTAGGATTCTTAAAGTAATGTTTCTTGGTTTGTTTAAAGGATTTGATTTGGGTCAATTTCATTGTGATGTTTGTGAACTTGCAAAACATAAGCATGTTTCTTTTCCAATAAGTAATACAAGAGCTTCAATGCCTTTTACTCTTATTCATAGTGATGTTTGGGGACCTTCTATAGTTCATAATATCTTTGGGGCTCATTGGTTTGTCTCATTTATTGACAATTGTACTCGAGTGTCATGGGTTTTTCTCCTCAAACAAAAATCAAACGTCAATTTCACCTTTCAAAATTTTTTCCATATGGTGAAAAATCAATTTGGGGTTGAGATAAAAAAATCCGGTCTGACAATGCTAGGGATTATTTTAATCAAGTGTTGTCACCATTCTTCAAAGAAAAAGGAATCATTTATGAGTCTTTATGCACTAATACACCACAACAAAATGGTGTGGCAAAACGGAAATGGATGGCGATGGAGAAGATGGAAGATTTTGATTTTGTGAGGAAGGGAAGGATGAAAGATCAAGCAAAAACAAATCTTTATCCTTATCTTCCATGAATGATGTCTCCCCCTGAAGATAAGGATTGGGAAAGTAATTTTCAGTTTCAACGAATGTTTGCCACTAGCTTACACCCTAGTTTACCTGTTTTAGTTAATAAATCCAACACATACTTTTGTTGGGATATAAAGATCCCATGTTGAAAGTGAGCCACTTCAATGCCAAGGAAGTATTTTAACATGTCAAATTCTTTAATCTCAAATTCTTATGATAAACACCTTTTCAATGCCTCCATTCCTTGCAAATCATCTCTTGTTACCACTATGTCATCCACATAAACTAATAAAGCTATAACTCACCCTGAAGTGGAATGTTTAACAAACAATGTGTAATCATCTTGACTTTGTTTGTAACCCAAAGCTTTCATTACTCTAGCAAACCTACCAAACCAAGTCCTGGGAGACTGTTTTAAGCCATAAAGTGTTTTTTTCAACCTGCACACCTTATTCTTTTCTGACTCAAATCCTAGAGGAACCTCCATATGGATTTCTTCATCAAGATCACCATGTAAAAAAGGCATTCTTTACATCAAACTACTGCAAACTCCATCCATAATTAGTTGCTAAAGATAATAGAATTCTTACAACATTCATTTTTTCAACAAGAGCAAATGTTTCAAGATAATCTATCCCATAAGTTTGAGTATACCCCTTAACCGCTAATCTTGCCTTATAATGTTCAAGTGATCCATCTACTTTATGTGTCATAGTGAAGACCCATTTACATCCCACTAACTTCTTTCCCAGAGGTAGTTCCACCAAGTCCCATGTTTTGTTTTTCTCAAGTGCATCCATCTCTACCTCCATGGCTTCTTTCCACTCTTTAATTTTCAATGAATGGATATGTAGTTTTTTTAGTACACTTCCTAACACCCTTTCTAATTGCTATAGGAAGATCATAATCATCAATAATAGGCACATTACTTTCATAATCTTATAAGTAGAAGTTACCTCAATATTATCAATACCAGAGATTGGTTCTAAAATATGAACTTGCATTGGTTGAACAATGGGTTCCTTTTTCCTTGAATATACCTGCAATAGGCGAGAAGCACTTTGAATCTGTTTATCCTTTGTCGCCGAAACTAGGAGTACTTGGATCTAACTCATTTGGTAAAAGAATGGAAATGGATAGCGATGGAAAAGACGGAGGATTTTGATTTTGCGAGGATGGGAATGATGAAAGATCAAGCAAAAACAAATCTCTATCCTTATCTTCCATGAATGATGTCTCCACCTGAAGATAAGGATTAGGAAAGTAATTTTCAGTTTCACTGAATGTTACATCTATAGACACAAAGAACCGTTTTGTTGGAGGATGATTACACTTATACCATTTCTGTGTAGAAGAATATTCCACAAAAACGCACTTAGGAGCCCTTAGATCAAGTTTCCCACAGTTATTTGAATGAATATGAACAAAGGATATACACCCAAAGACCTTAGGAACCAAGTGATTTGTTGTTTTGAAGTCAGGAAAAAATTTCAAGAATAGTTGCATGGGGCTATTATAATCAAGCACTTGAGTAGGCAGTCTATTAATCAAATGTGTAGCGGTTAAGACAACTTCCCCCCAATAATTTTTGAGAATATTTTTTTGGAAAAGAAAGGCTCGGTAACAACTAAAAGATGACCATTTTCCGTTTTGTATATTATAGTTGTATATTACAACTGTATATCTTTTACAGCTACATATTATAGTTGTAATAATATTCGACAGTTGTAATAATCTTCAACATTAGGCTATTGCAATTTTATACATAGCTCGTAGGAAAAAAGCCTATGAGATTATTATAGATCACTTTTGCAAATTACTAATATTGCTCAAAGCTTGACATGCTCTTCCTTAGTTCCACTTTATGCCAACCATGACATAAATCTTGTAGAAAAACTTCTCTTTGAATTGTTTCTTCTCAAATTTGTAGGTTGCTTGTAGGCATTTATATTTTTCACTATCTCTCAGTTGCTTGGCTTATTTCATTTTTCTTTTGAGGTAGTTTGGACTTTTTGTTTTCATTTTTTATCATATTTGCGTATTTTGGGCAGGTATCTCATCTTGGATTATGCTTACTAATTAATTTCAATGGATTGCTTGCCTTGTACCAAATAAATGCACATAGACTCTCATAACATGTTATAACCTATACACAAACATAGACTAATATCTGGCATCCCTTATTTAGCTCCTCACTTGATTAAGTTCTCTCTTGTTTTCCTTGAACACATTATGACCTAGAAGGATGCTACCTCAGTAGGTGTCACACCCTTGAAGTTTGCACTAAATTTTTCACGAGTGCGTAGTGCTAAGGACCCTTCCTTAGCCAACCTTCCTTCCCAGCGTTTAGAAAAACAAAGTAAAAGCACAGTAAGAACAAAGCAACGAGGACACACACGAGGTTACGGGAACCCTTTCCCAACTTGTATTATTTCACTCTACAAGACAAAATCGTTTCTTGAACCAGAGTACAATGCTCACACCCAAGCATATGAGAAGGGACCCTTTCCCCAAACTCTCTCCCTCTGTTTCAAGGCTGCAGGAGCCCTTTTAAAAGACTCAAGCTACAGTTACAAATTTGAATTCCCAAATTCAAATGTTGGAGCCAACTTGGTGGTTATGCAATTGGCCAGAACCGCCCATAACTGCCTTGCATAACCACCCACCACCTAGATAGTGGCCTACACATGTCAGCCACTTGCACCAGCTATCATCCATCAGCCAACTGCAGGTCAAATGACGGCTTGACTTGGTCACTTGCTGTCTGAGCTAGCTGCACTGCCATCTCCTCAAGCCTTGCTCGCCAAGCTGCTGGAGAGTCCCCTTAACAAGCTACCTCCTTCCCCGCAAGGTGCCTCTTGTGACCGGGTGCCCATCAGCATGTCTTTGATCAAGGCCCTCTGAGCCAAGCAGCGTGCACCAACCATCTGACCAAGCGTCTAGTGCATCAGTGTGCCTTCCTCACACTAATGTGTGAGCCCGTGCCATGTCTAGGTGCCCATGGCTTGGGCTTGCTGCTTGCTTCCCCTATTCGGTCCAGCTTCATAACAACGAGCCATGGCATTGCGCCCATGGCTGATCCCTCTTGGTGCACAGGGCATTGCGCCCCTATGCTATGCATAGGCATCATGGTGCGAGTCAGCTATTGTTTGGAGCCATCAGACCATGGCATTGTGCCCATGGTTTCATCAGCTAGCTCACCGCACAAGGCTTAGGCGCCCTCGTGCTTGCGCAGGGAGGGGGTAGGCCGCACCAGGCCCTGTGCCGTTGCGGCCACTGGGTGCACACCACACATGTCGTGGAGCCCATGTGTGCGTGTGCTCGAGTCATGTCCATGTGTCCTAGGCACGCCCAAGGCCGTGCCATGGTGCCCCCTTGGTACGGTCAAGGCTTCCCTTGGTGGCTCCCTCCTTTGAGTCACCTACCCCCCGCCCCCTTAAAGAGCAATACGGGCGGTTTTCATTGTTTCTGGAGGAGACATCAATATGCCTGAGGAGACATAATGGAATAATAAATAATTATAAATTAAAATTTCAAAAGTCCCTCAGCCTTCATCTGCACCACCTAAGTCAAGTGCGGCGCGATGCCCATCTGGTGCGCACGCGGTACATGTCTGGCTCGCCCGCAGTACGCGCGCGGTGCGCGTCTGGCCCTCTCGCGGTGCGTGTCTAGCTTGCCCACAGCCTCCTCACATAGTCCCTGGAGTTTGAACCACCAAACCTCTAGGATTTCCTTGCTTTCAGCCTAGTGTCACAGGATGCTTCAAATGACCCTCCCCATGGGCTTATATAGGAGGAGGGAAGCTTCTGGAGACTCCTGGATCCATCTACACTAAGACATTGGTGGGAAGAGTGTGGAAGGTTCTAGAGATGCCTAGAGATGTCCACACATCTCTACACTATGGTGGAAGGCATGAGAGGAGTCCAAGGCTTTCTAGAGAATTCTAGAGAATTCTAGAGATCTCTTGTATATTCTTGTACATAGGGTTGTACATAGATTAGTGTATGGAGTTCTAGAATATTCTTGATTTGTAAGGAACCCTCCAAGGTTCCAAAAAGTTCCATTGGTGCCTATAAATAGGTAAGACCCTCATTTGGCCAAGGCACCACCCAAATCACTTCCTAACCAAGCAAGTGAGCTTCCAAGCACTTGTAAAGGCTTTCTTGAGTTAATAAGAGCTTCCATTCTTTAAAGAGTCGCCTACTAAGCTTCTTAAGCTTTTGAGTCGCGAGTGTCTTAGCCTAGCAAGCTAAGCATTGGGGAGCAAGGCTGACTTAGCAAGATCAAGCGTCTTGAGTTGCCTAAGTGCCGCACGAGCTTAGTGAACGACTAAGTCCATGACACTAGGCTCTCATGGGTGCAAGGCCTACCCATGAGGCCTATTCCTCCATGGTTAAGTCAAGAGGCTAAGGGGCTGACAGTAAGCTTCTACTCCTTGTGCATTTTATGAATGACGATTATTTCCATTTGTGTTATGTGTTGTGTAGGCTTTCAAAGCATTGTTAAGTGCTACTACTTCAAATGAGCAACTTTATGCCCTTGGGGAGTTGATGTATCAGGTATTTATGTTTGATTTGTTTGTTACTTTTTTAAGAAGCTACATGAAGTAGAAACTCAAAACATGTTGTTTTTAATGAACAACAAATGATATAAGAACTTTTTTGTTGCAGTGTCATTACAGCTATAGTGCTTGTGGGCTTGGTTCTGATGGGACAGATAGGTTAGTAAAATTGGTACAGGAGATGCAACATAGTAAATCATATAGATCTGGAAATGGGTCTCTCTATGGGGCAAAGATTACTGGAGGTGGTAGTGGTGGAACAGTTTGTGTGATAGGGAGCAATTGTTTAAGGAGCAGTCAACAAATTCTTGAGGTAGTTTCCCTAAAACCTTATCTTTCATAAAAAATGAATACAAGTCCTTACTGATATTGTTGTTTGCTTTAGTCTTTATATACAATCATACTAGACATCATTTTCATTTTGTTATATATATTTAGGTAAGATGCTAGAATTTTGAGAAATATTACATAACGTTGCAAATTTATCAATGGAATATAGTGGATGAAAATCTGAAGTTGCAAAACTTTTGTTTTCACTAGAAATCAGAAATTTTTTCTTGCCAATAATAGCACGAGCTTGCACTTCTTTTAGCTCTTTCTTACACATTATTTGACATTGATGTGCTTGGTCCTGCTGTCTTTCTCCTCTCTTAACATTTGCAGCTTTCTAGTTTTTCTAGGTATCTCGTTTTTATTCTTTTCCAGTCAAGTCATCAAGTCGGGTAGTTTTACTAGTCTTCCAAAATGAAGTATCTTTGGATGCTTGAGATGAGGGTCGTCTGGTATTTTGTACCTTTCCTGCCCCCCAAACCCCAAAGCTCTGGTGAGCTCTTCTTTTGCTAAAGGATGGGGGTTTAAACTCTTTCCTACTCTTTTACCCTTTTTTCTTCTCTCTTTTTCTCTCCTTTTTCTCTATTTTTTTCCTTTTTACCTCGATAGTAATGTTGAAGAAGAAAGAGAAAAGGTTGTATGCAACATCGACAGTTATTTTTTCAAAGTGACAGTTTTCAACACAAGCTTGCATGTCTCTTGGGCTAGGTGCCAACATATGTGTAGATAATTATGAGTTTTTTTATCTTATCTGTTAGTTAGATAATTATGAGTTTTTATCTTATCTATTAGTTAGTACTTTATCCGTTAGGCATTCAAAATAAATAAGGTCGGCTTGGATTAGGACTCTTTTATTTTGTTGTTTTAGATTATTCTTTAGAGTTATCTATATCCCTAGTTTTTAAGAGAAGTCCTTGCTGATCAAAAAAAAAAAAAAAGAATTAAAAAAAAAGGTCTATGCATTAAAGACTATGGTATCAGAGTAAAAAATCTTATGAATCCCAGCAATGGTAAAGACGGCCATGTAACAGTGGCAGAACTGATGCACGATGAGACGACCAGATTCAGGCGAAAATGCAAACAACAGCAATGTTCCAGGTCAACAATAACACCTCCCTGCAGATGGTAACACACAAATTAAATGGGAAAAATTATCTTCAATGGTCCCAGTCCATCAAATTGGTGATTTGTGGCAAAGGAAAGTTGGGCTTCCTCACCGGAGAAACGAGTGCACCAAACAAAACAGATCTGACTTATTCGTCATGGGTAGCAGATAACTCAATTGTAATGGCATGGCTGATAAATTCAATGGAGCCGAAGATTGGTCAGATTTTCATGTTTCTCTCACCTGCGAAGGCAATATGGGACTTGACAAGAAAAAATACTTGGATATGGACAATGCAGCACAGTTTTTTTATTTAAAAACAAGAATAAAAGAGATGAAGCAGGGAACGATGAGTGTTACTCAATATAACACTGAATTACAAAATATTTGGCAGGAGTTAGATTTATTTTATGAATCTGATTTGGGATGTGAAGATTGCTGCCTGAAACAGAAGCGAATGATCGAGAAGGAGCATGTCTTTAAGTTCCTTGTAGGCCTTAATAGGGAACTTGATGAAGTCCATGGACAAATACTGAGTAGATCGCCATTTCCATCAATCAACGATGTCTTTGCTAAGGTAAGAAGAGAGGAGGATCGAAAACAAGTCATGCTTGGAGAAAAAACAACAATCAAGGGCTGGTTGATGGCTCTGCCCTTGTCTCACATAGTGTACCAGCGAACAGAAGCAATGGAGAGCAATGGAAACGCCTGTGGTGCGACCATTGCAACCGTACCAGGCATACTCGTGACACTTGCTGGAAAATTCACGGAAAACCAGCAAACTGGACACTAAGGAGACAACCAGAAGGTAGAGGATTTCAAGCCTAAACCTAAACTAGTGATCCGTATATTAACTTCAACAAATCAGAAGGATCCAAATGGTACACAGTGTACCAGCAAACAGAAGCAATGTACCAGCGAACAGAAGCAAGGGTGGGTAGGTATTTCTTTTTCAGATTCATTAGAACTGAATTCTGTGCTTTATGTGCCAAATTTATCATGCAATTTGTTGTCAGTAAGAAAGCTAACCAAGGACTTGAATTGCACTGCTAAGTTCTTCCCTTCTTGTTGTGAGTTTCAAGATCTATCTTCAGGGAGGACAATTAGGAAAGCTCGGGAATGTGACAGACTCTATTATTATGAGGATTCAGCTGTGGAGAATGGACAATCTAATGTTGCAGGTAGTGAATTAGGGTTTTTTTCTAGTAATGATGAAATAATGTCATGGCACTTTAGGTTAGGCCACCCCAATTTCTTGTACTTAAAATCTTTGTTTCCAGCCCTATTTGGTAATTAAAATGTTTATGATTTTCAATGTGAAATATGCCAAATTGCAAAAAGCCATAAAAATACCTACCCACTACAACCGCATAAAGTCTCACAACCTTTTTCCCTGATACATAGCGACATTTGGAGTCCCTCACGAGTTCCAAACTTAACCAATACTAAGTGGTTCATATCTTTTATAGATGATCACACACAAATTTGTTGGATCTACCTGTTAAAAGAAAAATCAGAAACAACCCAATCTTTTAAAGAGTTTCATTCTATGATCCAAAATCAATTTCAAACCAACATTCAGATCCTCAGAACAGATAATGGAACAAAGTATTTTAATTCCATCCTTGGACCTTACCTAAAAGACCATGGAATCATACACCAAAGCTCATGTGTTGACACCCCCCAACAAAACAGCATTGCTGAAAAAAAAAACCGCCACCTCTTAGAAGTAGCTCGATCCCTCATGTTTACTACCCACATGCCAAAACGTTTTTGGGGCAAAGCTATCTTAACTACAGTCTTCTTAATCAACCAAATGCCCTCTAGGATACTCATCATGAAAACACCCTTAGACACACTGCTTCAATCCTACCCTAACTCTCAGCTTCATCAGAACTTACCCTTAATAATCTTTGGTTGTACCTCATTTGTTCACTACATAGCTCCTGGTAGATCTAAGCTTGAGCCTCGTGCCATTAAATGTGTTCTTCTGGGTTACCCATCCACTAAACATGGGTACAAGTGTTTTGATCCTATTTCGGGTAAGCTTTTTATCACCATGGATGTCAAATTTTTTGAAAAAAAACCATACTTTCCCATCACCACTCTTCAGGGGGAGAATATGAGTGAAGATTGCTTCCAGGAAACATCATCACCTCAATTGCCAAATAGCCGACCAACTGCCACCATTACTACCTGAATCACCCATCATAACTGAATCTAGAGTGCCATTAATACTTGAAAATTCTGTTACAGGGGAAGATACTAATTCACTACCTACAGAACCACCAAAACAACAGCTCTGTGTCTATTCTCAACGGCAACCTTCTCAACAAATAAAGCTCAACACATCACGAGTTGACTTAAAATCTGAACCGGAGATTGAACCAAAATCTGACAGCAACAGTCCACTTGATGTTCAAGGTGAAACTTGTGAGGAAACAGGTGACAACTTAAACAAACCAATAACGCTTCGAAAGAGAGTAAAATCGTGTACCCAACGCCCAATCTCAAATTTGTCTCATACCACAAGCTATCAACCTCATTTCAAGCATTTGTTACCCATATTTCCTCTAAAGAAACAATGCCAAGGAATATACATGAAGCCTTGAAAAACCCAAAATGGAGGGAAGCTGTTATAGAGGAAATGAAAGCCTTGTAGAAAAATAATACATGGAAAATTGTTGATTTACCAGGTGGTAAACATCCAGTGGGTTGTGTTAGATAGTGTACAGTTATTTAAGTTATTTACTTTTCCTTTTCCTTTTCTTTCCTTATTGTATTGTGGGTCCCACTAACATGTATATATATACCCAAGTCCAATGTGTATTATTAACAGTTTTTCAATAACAAAAGTTAGGGATTCTCCCTTTTCTCTCTTTTCACATAGTATCAGAGCCTAGGGAGAAAAAAAAAAAAAAAACTAATTATTTCTAGTTTATCCGTGAATCCATTCTGGGAAATCTTTCAGTGACCGTGTTTCATTCCGGTCACCTTTCCCATCTCCTAAAGCTTTCCGATCAACCGTATCGCCGTCAAAAAACCCTCACCGCCAGCAACTTTTCCGGCGAAGTCCTTTTCCGACACCGACCATACCATCAGGTGCGCAAAGAGAAGATCTTCAAGTTTTCTCATAGCACCGGAGGGAGATTCTCAGCCACGCGCCGACCGCGTGCGTTTCTTCTCCGGCAGCCTAAACCTCACACGCCGGCGCGTGAGGGTGCATGGAGCACTTTCTGGCCATGCGTTTCCACCTCCAACCTCGCCTGATGCCATCTAGCCAGCCTCCATCTGTGTTTGTGCCATCCGAGCCCTGCAAGTGCATTTTTTGGGGTTTTTTGTCTCCGTCGGCCCTTTAAACAGCCTTTCCGACGACCTCCGGTGACTTCCTCTCCACCCCGAGCCCTGCACGTGTCTTAGGAAGTGTTCTTCTACCCTTCCAGTAGTGTCACATTTGTTTTTCTTTACTATTTGGTCTCTCACAGCCTCGGATCCTCGGTTTTTCTTCTTTCAGCCGCGATCTGAAGCCGTATTAGGGCTCTCTTCGATCCAAACATATTTCGTTCTCCAGATAAGTAGATATGGCTACTAAAAGTTCCACTTTTTCCTCTGTCATATCTGGATCTCCTATGATTACTTCGGAGAAATTGGTTGGCAGTGAAAATTATTTGTCCTGGTCTGCCTCTGTGGAGCTTTGGTTTATGGGTCAAGGTTATGAGGATCACCTTGTTACACAGGAGGCGAATATCCCTTAGGTTGACAGAGTACAATGGAGGAAGATAGATGCACAGTTATGTAGTGTGTTATGGCAATCAGTTGATCCTAAGATTCTGCTTCATCTTCGGGCCTACAAAACATGCTTTAAGTTTTGGAATCAGGCGAAAGGATTATACACGAATGATATCCAACGTCTTTATAAGGTGGCTTCTTCTATTGTCAATGTCAGACAACAAGACATGGATTTATCTACTTATATTGGCCAGATTGCCTCTCTTAAGGAGGAATTCTTGACCGTGATGCCTCTTACTATTGATGTTGGGGATCAACGAACACAGATTGACAAGTTCTTCATGGTTCTTACGCTTATTGGCCTCCGTCCAGATCTTGAGACCGTCCGCGATCAGATTCTTGGCAGTTCCTCCGTTCCATCCTTGGATGATGTGTTTGTTCGCCTCCTTCGTATCTCCTCCACTCAGACTTTGCCATCTGATAACACTTCAGATTCTTCTATGTTAGTTTCTCAAAATAACTCTCGAGGAGGATGCAGTGATAACCGAGGTAGAGGTCAACGTCCTCATTGCACCTATTGCAATAAGCTTGGCCATACTCGTAATCGGTGTTATCAGTTACATGGGCAGCCTTCCCACACTGCCCACGTGGCCTAGTCATCTGATCCTCAGCCACCTCAGCCTCCCAGTTCCTCCACATCTCAGGGTATTTCCCTCACTGACAGTGAGTATGATGACTATCTCCGCTATCAGGCCACCAAGTCAGCTTTTGTTGCTTCTGTTGCCCAGACTGGTAATGTTTCTGCTTGTCTTACCTACACATCTTCTCTTGGACCTTGGATTCTAGATTCTAGCGCTTCTGATCACATATCCAGTAATAAGGATCTTTTCTCTTCTATTACTACTACCTCTGTCTTACCTACTGTTACTTTAGCTAATGGTTCCCAAACTATGGCTAAAGGTTTTGGTTTAGCTCATCCTCTCCCTTCTCTACCTTTCCATTCTGTCCTTTATCCCCCTGAGTGTCCTTTTAATCTTATTTCCATCAGCAAAATAACTCGCACTCTTAACTGTTCTATCACTTTCTCTGATAAATTTGTGACCTTGCAGGACCGGAGTACGGGGAAGACGATTGGCATAGGACGTGAGTCTCAAGGCCTCTATCACCTCACCTCGCCTTCAACTCCTGCAGTTTGCATTTCCACTGATGCTCCCCTCCTCATCCACAATCGCCTGGGCCACCCTAGTCTATCCAAGTTCCAGAAAATGGTCCCTCGTTTTTCATCTTTGTCGTCGCTTGCGTGTGAGTCCTGTCAGCTTGGGAAACATACTCGTGTCTTGTTCCCAAAGCGTTTGAATAATCGGGCAAAGTCTCCTTTTGAACTTATCCACACTGATGTTTGGGGTCCTTGTCGGACCACGTCTACTTTAGGATTTCAGTATTTTGTCACTTTCATTGATGACTATTCTCGATGTACTTGGTTATTTTTAATGAAAAATCGAGTTGAGTTATTCTCTATTTTCCAGAAATTTTATGCTGAAATCCAAACCCAATTCTATATTTCTATTCGTGTGTTGCGCAGTGACAATGCCAGGGCATATTTTTCTGCATCATTTACTTCATTTATGTCCCAACATGGGATCCTTCATCAGTCTTCTTGTGCTCGTACTCCTCAACAAAATGGGGTAGCTGAACGTAAGAATTGACATCTTGTTGAGACAGCTCGTACTCTCCTTCTCCATAGTAATGTTCCTTTTCGTTTTTGGGGGGACGTTGTTCTTACAGCATGTTATTTGATTAATCGTATGCCCTCATCTGTATTACATGATCAAATTCCTCATTCCCTTCTTTTCCCTGACCAACCACTTTATTTCCTTCCTCCTCGTGTTTTTTGTTGTACTTGCTTTGTTCATATTCTCGCTCCTAGATAGGACAAACTTTCTACCAAAGCCACAAGATGCATCTTGGGATATTCCAGACTTCAAAAGGGTTATCGTTGTTATTCCTCTCGCTACTTTCTCTCCGTTGATGTCACTTTCTTTGAGGACTCACCGTTCTTCTCCACCTCTGAGTCTCTTCTTGTTTCTGAAGTCTTACCCCTTCCCATTATCTCCCCACCTGATGCAGTGCCTTCTCGCCCACTTCAGGTTTATCATCGCCGTCATCGTGTCGCTGTTCCTCCTTCTTTGGCCGAGGTACCTGCTGACTCACTTCTTATCCCTTCGGCTTTTCCTACCCCGGCTCTGCCTCCTTCTGCTAACTTACCCATTGCTCTTCGGAAAGGTAATCAATCTACTCGTAATCCTCATCCCATTTACAATTTTTTGAGTTACCATCAATTATCTTCACCCTATTCTGCATTTGTTTCTGCTATATCTTATGTTTCTCTTCCCAAGAGCACCCCTGAGGCTCTTTTCCATCCAGGTTGGCGACAGACAATGGTAGATGAAATGACTGCTTTACACTCCAATGACACTTGGGATCTTGTTGTTTTACCCTCTGGTAAATCTACAGTTGGTTGTCGTTGGGTCTACATAGTTAAGGTTGGCCCTGATGGTCAGGTTGATCGCCTTAAGGCCCGCTTAGTTGCTAAAGGCTATACTCAAGTTTATGGTTCTGATTATGGTGACACTTTCTCTCCTGTTGCCAAGATAGCTTCTGTTCGCCTATTGCTCTCCATGGCTGCTATGCGTTCTTGGCCTCTTTATTAGTTAGATAATAAAAATGCTTTCCTTCATGGGGATCTTGCTGAGAAAGTTTATATGGAGCAACCACCTGGTTTTGTTGCTCAAGGGGAGTCTGGTTTAGTGTGCAGGTTACGCCGTTCTCTGTATGTCTTGAAACAATCTCCTCGAGCATGGTTTATCCATTTTAGTTCTATTGTTCAGGAGTTTGGCATGTTCCGCAGTACAGCAGACCATTCGATTTTCTATTATCATAACTCTTCGGGGCAGTGTATTTATCTGGTAGTTTATGTGAACGACATCGTCATTACAGGCAGTGATCAGAATGGTATTCAGAAACTAAAGCAACACCTTTTCACCCACTTTCAGACTAAAGACTTGGGGAAACTCAAGTATGTCTTAGGGATTGAGATAACTCAATCCAATTCCGATGTGGTTCTTTCCCAAAGGAAGTATGCTTTAGACATCTTGGAAGAAACCGGTATGTTAGACTGTAAACCGGTAGACACTCCTATGAATCCAAATGTCAAGCTTATACCAGGACAGGGGGAGCCTTTAGGAGATCCTGGGAGATATCGGCGACTTGTAGGTAAACTGAACTACCTCACCATTACTCGTCCAGACATTTCTTTTCCTGTCAATGTTGTTAGTCAATTCTTACAGTCACCATCTGATAGCCATTGGGATGCTGTAATCCACATTCTTCGATATATCAAAAGCACACCAGGCCAAGGTGTGTTGTACGAGAACAGAGGTCATACCCAGGTTGTTGGTTACACAGATGCAGATTAGGCTGGCTCACCCACAAATAGACGTTCCACTTCCGGGTATTGTGTTTTTATTGGAGGTAACCTAATATCCTGGAAGAGTAAGAAACAAGATGTAGTGGTCAGATCTAGTGCTGAAGTCGAGTATCGAGTTATGGCTCTGGCAACATGTGAACTCATATGGCTAAAACATCTTCTTCGGGAGTTGAGATTTGGAAAGGATGAACAGATGAAGTTCATCTGTGAAAACCAAGCCGCTTTGCATATTGCATCCAATCCAGTCTTCCATGAAAGGGCCAAACACATTGAAGTTGACTGTCACTTCATTAGAGAGAAGATCGCATCAGGATGTGTGGCGACTAGTTTTGTCAATTCAAATGATCAACTAGCAGATATTTTTACTAAATCTCTCAGAGGTCCTAGAATTAAATACATTTGTAACAAGCTTGGTGCATATAACATATATGCTCCAACTTGAGGGGGAGTGTTAGATAGTGTACAGTTATTTAGGTTATTTAGTTTTCCTTTTCCTTTTCCTTTTCTTTCCTTATTATATTGTGGGTCTCACTAACATGTATATATATACCCAAGTCCAATGTGTATTATTAACAGTTTTTCAACAACAAAAGTTAGGGATTCTCCCTTTTCTCTCTTTTCACAGGTTGCAAATGGGTTTTTACGATGAAATATAATCCAAATGGGAAGATTGAAAGATGCAAGGCCAGGCTTGTAGCGAAAGGATTCACTCAAACTTTTGGAATTGATTATTCTGAAACATTTGCTCTAGTAGCAAAACTAAATTCAATAAGGATCTTTCTTTCTTTGGCAGCTAACTCTAATTGGCCACTTTATCAACTTGATATCAAGAATGCCTTCTTGAACAAAGAGCTTGTTGAAGAAGTGTATATGGAACTTCCACCCAGATTCTTTGATGACCAAGGTAACAAAAAGGTGTGTAAGTTAAACAAATCTATTTATGGTCTAAAGCAATCCCCAAGGGCTTGGTTCGGAAGGTTTTCCCAAGTGCTAAGAAGACACGGATATAGTCAAGGACATGCTGATCACACTATGTTCTACAAACATTCGGTTGATGGAAAAATTGTTGTACTAATCGTGTATGTAGATGATATTATATTTACAAGGGATGACATAGACGGAATGGAGAAGTTGAAGAGAGTTTTAGCAAATGAGTTTGAAGTTAAAGACCTCGGCTTCTTAAGGTATTTCTTAGGAATGGAAGTGGCGAGAACCACACAGGGAATTGTTGTGTGTCAACGAAAATACACACTAGATCTTCTTGAAGAAACCGGGATGCTAGGTTGCAAACCGATTGATACACCTATGGAAGTTAACAAGAGGGAAGAAAATTTAGATGAGAAAATGTTAGTCGACAAAGGGAAGTACCAACGCCTGGTTGGTAAGCTGATTTATTTGTCTCATACTCACCCAAACATTGCCTTTGCAGTCAATCGTGTTAGTCAACATATGCATTTGCCCACTAAAGATCATATGCTGAGATATCTCAAAACTACTCGCGGTAAGGGGCTATTTTTTAGAAAAAAATGAAGAAAGAGGATTCAAAATTTACACAGATGCTGATTGGGTAGGGTCAGAAAGTGATCGGCATTCAACTACTGGGTACCATTCCTATGTTTGGGGAAATTTAGTAACATGGAGAAGTAAAAAGCAAAGTGTGGTGGCTAAAAGTAGTGCCGAAGCCAAGTTTTGTGCAATTGCTCATGGAATCTGTGAAGGTTTGTGGATTAAACAAATGTAGGAAAAGCTAAAAATAGGAGTACACCAGCCAATGCAGTTTTTTAGTGACAACAAGGCAACTTTAGAAATTTCACGAAATCCAATTCACCTCGATAGAACCAAACATGTTGAAGTTGATTGACATTTTATAAGAAGAAGATCGAGAAAAAGTCCAGACATTCTACGTCGCTCAAAAGACAATTGTGGATGTTTAACAATAAGACCTGTCTAGCCCTAGAATCAACTTCAAAGCAATACGTTGGCAAGCTGAAAGGGCATGCCTGAATATTTTGCCCAGCCAGAGGGGGATGTAATAATAGATTTTTATTTTATCTATCAGTTAGTACTTAAATTCTTTGGGCATCAAAATAAATAAGGTCGGCTTGGATAGCCTTTTATTTTGATGTTTGATATTCTTAGAGTATCCCATATCACCAGTTTTTAAGGAAGAAGCCTTGGCGATAAAAAAAATAAAAAATTCAAATAATAATAAAATCAATATAATAAAAAAGGTCTACGCATTAAGACTTAATAATGATGAACTGAGGATAGCTCCCCAATGAGAGCTAAATTTCTAGGCCTTATTCATTACATTCTTGGAAAATTTCTCAATGGTCCGCAGTGAGTTTTTCCTTGTGCTAAGCCTGTGCTAAATTCTTGTTCATTTCGCTTATCTCTAATCTTTTCCATGAATGATGGCAAAAAGTACACAGAAGATGAGGTCAGTGTTGTCCAAGAGTTCTAGTTGAAAAAATAGGTTCACGGAAATAATAATCTTCCAGAGATTATCTTGATAGAGTTACAGCATATAAATCCTTCAATCAAGGAACTAAATCACGAATAAAGGGTAAAATTACCCAACAATAACTTCCCAAAAATACACAAGATTGACGAAACTAATAGCTAATGTACAACTTACAGAAAGTTATTCGTTCCATACAGTTTCGTTTCCAACACTCCCAAGCTGCTTAAAGAATCTCCCATGCCAGCGTGCAACTAAGAAAACGAATTCCGTCTAGTGTAGTCCTTTAGTGAAGACATTAGCGCACTTGTCCCTCAAAGGGATATAGCATTACAAACCAATCCGTGTCATATCTCTCTTTCGGTGTCACTTCCACAGTTGGTGCGGTCATGAGAACCAATGTGAGCTACTAAGTTAGCCTGCTGTTTGCACAATACAACTGCAAGAAGAATGAACCTGTCAATCTTTAAACTCTCCAGAATCAGCCCCCCCTCACAAAATAACATGACTAACAGCTCAAACTCAAACCCTCAACACTGCTCAGCAACCACGTTCTGCCTACTTCGCCATGTAACCAATGTCCAACCAACCAAATGAACAGCCAGAGCGTGGACCTCGATCCACATGCTTCCAACCCAGTCCTGCATCGGTAGGCTCAATGTAGGTGCCCTTGTGACTAAACAGAAGGCCTCCTATACCTAGTGTCCCCTTAGATACCTTAGGATCCCTGTAAACAACTCAAAAGGCTTCGTCCAGCCGCATGCATAAAACTGACATAACCATACTCACATGAGAGGCTATGTCAAGGTGTGTAGGGTAGTAAATTAATCTCCCAACAAGTCTTTGATAAACGATCACCGTCCTTCACATCTGGCTTTTGTGAAGGTTAGTTTACATCGGCACTATAGTATTTCACAAAGCTACATCCTACACCTGTCTCATCAAGAAAATCAAGACTTCCTTATTATCAGTCCTCTGCTTAGCAAATCCATTCCCAAGAAAGTATTAATGCCCCAGGTCCTTAATCCAAAATCCTACACAAGTTTCCCCTTCAGCTTCTTTAGGTCATTGCAGTCCCATAGTTAACATCACTCGTCAACATCACAATAGAATGGCTACTTACTTCATTTAGAAGTTTGTAGAACAATCGGTGGTCAACTTTGACTTGAGTATATCCAGAAGATAACTGTTGCCAAAACGCTCAAACCGCCTATAGTGACTACTATAGTTCCGTAAAGGACCTCTTCAATTTCAACACTTCCCAACTCCAAAACTTCTTCAAAAACCTGGTGAGCACCAAACACTTCCTCCTCTAGGTCTCCATTAAGAAAGCATTTTTAACATCCAATTGGTGTAAGGGCCAATTGAATTTACTGCAAAGGACAACAAAATTCTAATCGAGTTTATTTTAGCTACAGGGGCGAAAGTCTCTTTGGTAGTCTATCCCATAGGTTTGAGTAAAACCCTTTGCTACAAGTCTGGCTTTGTATCTCTCAACACTTCCATCCGCTTTACTCTTTATCGTAAAAACCCATTTGCACCCTACAACTTTTTTTTCCTTTGGTAAATCTACAAAACCTCCCAAGTGCCATTCTTTTTAAGGCATTTATTTCCTCAAACACTGCCAATTTCCAACTCGGTTCATCTAGTGCTTCCTGAATATTTCTAGGTACCACAAGTTTTTTGAAATAATTTGTAGTGAATGCTCTATAGTTGTCAGAAAGGTTACTGTAGGATATATATTTGGCAAATGGGATGTTTAGTGTAGGCTCGGGTTCCCTTTCTGAGAGCAATAGGAGATCAAGGTCAAGGTCCTGTGCAGGAACAACTGGGGCTAATCCTAAACCAGGTTTGGTGCAGATATTTCTGGACTTGGATCAAAGTGTGATAGTAAAACTTAGATCAGTAACAGGAGAAGAAGAAGTATGTATAGGAGCAGGAACAAAAGGAGGGTTACCTGAGGGCATTTTAGAGAGCCATTGCCCAGGGCTTTCGGTTGACCATGTGCTGGGATGATCAGCTGGTCTTTACTTCTTCCAAGGACTTTTTTCCTTGAATAAACCACAGGCTCAAGATTGTTTCTATTTTTTTTTTTATTTCGTAGTATTTTCTTCTTCTGATAGACCAATTTCATATTTGGATTTCAGTAGGCTTAGTTTCCTTATTTTCCTTTTTCAAGAGAGATATCAAGAATGTATACTAGGCGAAGGTTCAAACAATTTTCCCAAAAATTTGGTTCCACTAATTTCTCCCCCTGAAGTAAATTTTTGGTAAAAATATGGACATTTTCCATAAAGGAAACATCCATAGTTGTGTAAAACGTTTTGTAAGGGGATTAAAACATTGTAACCCTTTTTATAGGAGTATATCCTACAAAAACACATTTTTTCTGCTCTTGGGTCTAACTTAATCTTGACCTTTTTGGAATGTGTAACATATGCAATGCAACCAAATATTTCAAGGGTAATTCAGAATTAATTCAAGATCCTAGAAATACCTTTTTCAAGCACTCCAAAAGGACGTGGTATTCTGCAAAAATTTTGTTAGGCAATCCTGTTGATTAGATATGAAGCAATTAGTATGGCATCCCCCCATAAGTATTTTGGAATATTCATGTAAAACATCATAGCCCGTGCTACTTCTAATAAGTGTTTATTTTTACGTTAAGCCTATTCCATTCTGTTCAAGGGTATCAGAACACAAAGATTGATGTAAAAATTCCTTTCTCGTTTGAAAAGGTTTCCAAAACTTTATTAAAAGTATTCAATCCCATTATTAGATCTCAAAATACTGATTTTTGTTTGAAATTGGTTTTCAATCATTCTATAAAATTCTTTAAAAATCCTTTCTACTTCAATTTTTTCCCTCATTAAATATACCCAACAAAGACGTGTATGGTCATCTATAAAGGTCACAAACCATTTTTTTCCTAAAATTGTGGTTACTTTTGAAAGTCCCCAAACATCACTATGAAAAAAATAAAATGGTTTTGATGCATAGTAGGGTTTTGGAATGTAAGTTTTACGTTGGCTCTTTGCCAATAAACAACTCTCACGTTGAAATGATAAAGGATCAACCTTTTGAAATAACATTGGAAATAAATGTTTTAAATAAGAGAAACTAGGACGGCCTAATCTGCAATGTCAAACCATTATGTTGAATATAATGTATTTATAGTATATTATCTTTCCTTGTTAATATAGGTCACATGTATGGTAGTTAGGACTCCTAGCCTTGTATATATATATATCTCTCAATTGTAAGTAGACATTACATGAATGAGAATTAAGGTTTTTCTTCTTTCTCTCTTTCTCTCAACATGGTATCAGAGCCAAGGAAGAAAACCTAATTCTTTCCTGTTTCCCGTGTCATCAACTCCGGGAAACCTTCCGGTGACCGTGTTTCTTTCCGGTCACCTTCCCCATCTCCTAATACTTTCCGGTCAGTCGGATCGTCATTAGAAACCACTCACCGCCGGCGAACTTTTCCGGCGAACTTTTCCAGCGACCTATTTTTCCGACACCAACCATACCAGAAGGAGCGCCTGGAGGAGATCTCCAACTTTTGTGAAGGCACCGGCACCAAAAGAGCATCCACGCGCCGGCCACGCGCCATTTTCCGGTTGGCGGCTGCATCTCACGCGCCGGCGCGTGAGGGCGCGTGAGGCATTTTCCGGCGACGCGCCTCCTCCTCCAGCTTCGCTTGACGCCGACCAGCCTCCCTACCTCCCTGGTTCTCCCATCCGAGCCCTGCACGTACCTCTTTTGGGGATTTTTGTCTCCGTCGGCCCTCCAAACAATCTTTCCGGCGAAGCTCCGACTACTTTTTCTCCACTCCAATCCCTGCACGTGCCTTGGGAAGTGTTCTTCAACCTTTCTGGTGGTACCACGCTGCGATCTGAGGCCGTCTCCCTTTTTCGGTGGTGCCACGCCGCAATCTGAAGCCGTATTAGGGCTCTCTTCGATCCAAACATACTTCATTCTCCAGATAAGTGGATATGGCTACTAAAGCTTCCATTTTTTCCTCTGTCATATCTGGATCTCCTATGATTACTTCGGAGAAATTAGTTGGCAGTGAAAATTATCTTTCCTGGTCCTGCCTCCTGTTGAACTTTGGTTTATGGGTCAAGGATATGAGGATTCACTTGATTACACAGGAGGCAGATATCCTTGAGGTTGACCGCGTATAGTGGAGGAAGATAGATGCACAGTTTATGTAGTGTATTATGGCAATCGGTTGATCCCAAGATTCTTCTTCATCTTCGGGCCTACAAAACTTGTTTTAAAATTTTGGACTCAGGCCAAAGGATTATACACGAATGATATCCAGCGTCTTTATAAGGTGGCTTCTGTTATTGTCCATATCAGCCAACAGGACTTGGATCTATCTACTTATATTGGTCAGATTGCCTCTCTTAAGGAGGAGTTCTTAACGTGATGCCTCTTACTCCTGATGTTGGCGGTTCAACAAAACACAGCTTGACAAGTTCTTCATGGTTCTTACTCTTATTTGGCCTCCGTTCGGATCTTGAGCATGTCCGCGATCAGATTCTTGGTAGTTCATCAGTTCCGTCCTTGGATGATGTGTTTGCTCGCCCTCCTTCCGTATCTCCTCCACTTCAGACTTTGCCATTTGATAGCACTTCAGATTCTTCTGTATTAGTTTCTCAAACTAGCTCTCGAGGAGGCCGCAGTGGTACCCGAGGTAGAGGTCAACGTCCTCATTGCACCTCATTGCAATAAACTTGCCACACTCGCGATCGTTGCTATCAGTTACATGGACGGCCTCCTCGCACTGCCCATGTGGCCCAGTCATCTGATTCTCCGCTGCCTCAGCCTCCGAGCTCTTCCGCATCTCAGGCTTCTGTTGCCTCTGTTGCCCAACCTGGTAATGCCTCTGCCTGCCTTACCCACACATCTTCTCTTGGACCCTGGATTCTAGATTCTGGAGCTTCTGATCACCTATCTGGTAATAAGGATCTTTTCTCCTCTATTACTACTACCTTTGCTTTACCTACTATTACCTTAGCTAATGGTTCTCAAACTGTGGCTAAAGGTATTGGTTTGGCCCTTCCTCTGCCTTCTCTACCTCTCACTTCTATCCTTTATACTCCTGAATGTCCTTTTAATCTTATTTCCATCAGCAAAATCACTCGTACTCTTAATTGCTCTATTACCTTTTCTGATAAATTTGTGACCTTGCAGGACCGGAGTACGGGGAAGACGATTAGCATAGGACGTGAGTCTCAAGGCCTCTATCACCTCACCTCGGATTCATCTCCTGCAGTTTGCATTTCCACTGATGCTCCTCTCCTCATTCACAATCGTCTGGGCCACCCTAGTCTCTCCAAGTTCCAGAAGATGGTCCCTCGTTTTTCCACTTTGTCGTCGCTTCCGTGTGAGTCATGTCAGCTTGGGAAACATACTCGTGTCTCGTTCCCAAAGCGTTTGAATAATCGGGCAAAGTCTCCTTTTGAGCTTGTCCACACTGATGTTTGGGGTCCTTGTCGGACTGCGTCTACTTTAGGATTTCAGTATTTTGTCACTTTCATTGATGACTATTCTCGATGTACTTGGTTATTTTTAATGAAAAATTGAGCTGAGTTATTCTCTATTTTCCAGAAATTTTATGTTGAAATCCAAACCCAATTCAATATTTCTATTCGTGTGTTACGCAGTGACAATGCCAGGGAATATTTTTCAGCCCCATTTACTTCGTTTATGTCTCATCATGGGATTCTTCATGAGTCTTCTTGTGCTCATACTCCTCAACAAAGTGGGGTAGCTGAACGCAAGAATCGACATCTTGTTGAGACAACTCGTACTCTCCTCCTCCATAGTAATGTTCCTTTTCGTTTTTGGGGGGACGCTGTTCTTACCGCTTGTTATTTGATTAATCGTATGCCCTCCTCTGTCTTAAACGATCAGATTCCTCACTCCCTTCTCTTCCCTGACCAACCACTTTATTTCCTTCCTCCTCGTGTCTTTGGTTGTACTTGCTTTGTTCATATTCTCACTCCTGGACAGGACAAGCTTTCCGCCAAAGCCATGAAGTGCCTCTTCTTGGGATATTCCAGACTTCAGAAGGGTTATCGTTGTTATTCCCTTGAGACTCATCGATACTTTATCTCCGCTGATGTCACCTTCTTTGAGGACTCACCATTCTTTTCCACCACTTCTGAGTCTCTTCCTGTTTCTGAAGTCTTGCCCATTCCCATTGTCTCCCCACCTGATGCTATGCCTCCTCGACCACTTCAGGTTTATCATCGTCGCCCTCGTGTCGTTGCTCCACTCCCTTTTGCTGAGGCACCTGCTGACTCACTTCCTATCCCTTCGGCTTCACCTGCCCCGGCTCTGCCTTCTCCTAATGACTTACCCATTGCTGTTCGGAAAGGTACTCCGCTCTAACTTCGTAATCCTCATCCTATTTACAATTTTTTGAGTTATCATCGATTATCTTCACCCTATTCTGCTTTTGTTTCTGCTATATCCTCTGTTTCTCTTCCAAAGAGCACCCATGAAGCTCTTTCCCATCCAGGCTGGCGACAGGCAATGGTGGATGAAATGGCTGCTCTGCACTCTAATGGCACTTGGGATCTTGTTGTTTTACCCTCTGGTAAATCTACAGTTGGTTGTCATTGGGTCTATGCAGTTAAGGTTGGTCCTGATGGTCAGGTTGATCGCCTTAAGGCCCGCTTAGTTGCTAAAGGCTATACTCAGGTTTATGGTTCTGATTATGGTGACACATTCTCCCCTGTTGCCAAGATTGCTTCTGTCCGCTTGCTTCTCTCCATGGCTGCTATATGTTCTTGGCCTCTTTATCAGTTGGATATTAAAAATGCCTTCCTTCATGGTGATCTTGCCGAGGAAGTTTATATGGAGCAACCTCCTGGTTTTGTTGCTCAGGGGGAGTCTGGTTTAGTGTGCAGGTTACGCCGTTCTCTATATGGCTTGAAACAATCTCCTCGAGCATGGTTTAGCCGTTTTAGTTCTATTGTTCAAGAGTTTGGCATGTTTCGTAGTACAGCAGACCATTCAGTTTTCTATCATCATAACTCCTTGGGGCAGTGTATTTATCTGGTTGTTTATGTGGACGACATCGTCATTACAGGCAGTGATCAGGATGGTATTCAGAAACTAAAGCAACATCTTTTTACCCACTTTCAGACCAAAGACTTGGGGAAACTCAAGTATTTCTTGGGAATTGAGATAGCTCAATCCAGTTCTGGTGTGGTCCTTTCCCAAAGGAAGTATGCTTTAGACATCCTGGAAGAAACCGATATGTTAGACTGTAAACCGGTAGACACACCTATGGATCCGAATGTCAAACTTGTACCAGGACAAGGGGAGCCTTTAGGAGACCCCGGGAGATATCGACGGCTCGTAGGTAAATTGAACTATCTCACCATTACTCGTCCAGACATTTCTTTTCCTGTGAGTGTTGTTAGTCAATTCCTACAGTCACCATGTGATAGCCCATTGGGATGCCGTAATCTGCATTCTTCGATATATCAAAAGTACACCAGGCCAAGGTGTATTGTACGAGAACAGAGGTCATACTCAGGTTGTTGGTTACACAGATGCAGATTGGGCTGGCTCACCCACAGATAGACGTTCCACTTCAGGGTACTGTGTTTTTATTGGAGGTAATCTAATATCTTGGAAGAGTAAGAAACAAGATGTAGTGGCCAGATCTAGCGCTGAAGCCGAGTATCGAGCTATGGCTTTGGCAACATGTGAACTCATATGGTTGAGACATCTTCTTCGGGAGTTGAGATTTGGAAAGGATGAACAGATGAAACTCATCTGTGATAACCAGGCCGCATTACATATTGCATCCAATCCAGTCTTTCATGAAAGGACCAAGCATATTGAAGTTGACTGTCATTTTCATTAGGAGAGAAGATCGCATCAGGATGTGTTGCTACAAGTTTTGTTAATTCAAATGATCAACTAGCAGACATCTTCACTAAATCTCTCAGAGGTCTTAGGATTAAATATATTTGTAACAAACTTGGTGCATATGACGTATATGCTCCAGCTTGAGGGGGAGTGTTGAATATAATGTATTTATAGTATATATCTTTCCTTGTTATATAGGTCACATGTAATGGTAGTTAGGACTCCTAGCCTTGTATATATATATATATCTCAATTGTAAGTAGACATTACATGAATGAGAATTAAGGTTTTTCTTCTTTCTCTCTCTCTCTCAACACATTATTTGATCACGAACAGAAAGAGAACTAATACTACTTAGTCCTTGAGCAATTTTATTACTAGATAAATTATCCTCGAAATAATAGAGACCATTGATCATCCTAGCACTGCCAATCGTCTTCCCCGAGCTCTGGTCCTGAAAAATACAATGGGATTCATAGAAGATAACACAACAATTAGAATCTCTAGATAATTTGCTAACAGACAAGAGATTACAAGTAAGTTTAGGAACATGGAGAACAAATTTAAGATCTATTCCTCAAAGATTTTTATTAGACCTTTTCCCTGCAATAGGTGAGAAATTACCATCAGCTATTCTAACCTTTTTATTTCCAGGACACGGTGAATAGGATTCAAACATGTTTGAGGAATTGGTCATGTGATCGGATGCTCCAGAATCGATTATCCATGGAGTAGATTTAAAACGACAAGATGGAGCATATAATTCATTACCTGTGTGTGCCACAGAAACACTAGGAGTACCGGATGTCGAGTTGGATTTCAGCAGTGCAAGAAGATGCTCCATTTGCTCAATGGTGAAGGTGCTGGTCTCAGCCTCATTAGCAGTAGGAATAATAGCTCAGTCTGGTTTGTCACCTGTTTTTCCTTTCCAATTTGCAAGTTTCCCATGGATTTTCCAACAATTCTCACTAGTATGGCGAGGCTTGTTGCAAAAATCACACCAAACCCGTGGTCTTTCATCTGATTTGCGCTGAAACGCAACAGCTTTATTATAGCCTCCACCCATGGTAACCAAGGCTGAACCTTCAATAGCAACTCTAGGTCCCTTCTTACCCAGCATCACATTCCTCCGACTCTCTTCTCTTCTAACTTCTGAAAAAACTTCACCAATTGAAGGCAAAGATTGTCTTCCAATGATTCTCCCCCTTACCTCATCAAACTCGACATTAAGGCCAGCCAAGAACTTGAAGATCCAATTGTCTTCTATGGTCTTCTAATGATGACGTCCATCCTCGGCAGATTTCCACTCATAGGTGTTTAAGAGGTCAAGGTCTTGCCAGATCCGCTTCAAGGAGTTGAAGTACTTTGTGATGTTGTCATCCTCTTGTCGTATCTCATCGAGTTTGAGGGTTAATTCAAAGATCTGTGATTGATTCCCTAGATCAGAATACATCTAATTTACATTCTCCCAAAGCTCTTGTGTTGTTGGATAACACATGTAATTAGAGCTAATTTCTTCTTCCATAGAATTCTCAAGCCATGTCATCACCATGGAATTCTCAGCATCCCATATAGCATAGTTCGGATCATCCACTGCAGGAGCCTTCTTTTCACCCATCAAGTAGCCCATCTTTCCACGTCCTCTGATGTACATCTGAACTGATTGAGACCATCTCAGAAAGTTGTCACCATTCAAGCGAATCATGGTGATTTGGACAAAGTGAGATTCCAAGGTGGTAGGACTGATTTTTGAAGAATCAGTGATGATGGGATTGTTCAAAGAAGGTTGAGGAACAGTAGTGGACTCATTTGAAATATCCGACATGGTTTCAAAGAGAACAGGGATTGAAAGAGAGGAAAAAAGAGGGTTTTGGCAAGCAAATTGCTAGCTCTGATACCAAGTTGAAAAATAGGGTTTCACGGGAATAATAATCTTTCATTGAGATTATTCTTTTATAGAGTTTACAGCATATACAAATCCTTCAAATCAAGAAACTTAATCACTGGTTAAAGGGAAAGCATTACTCCTAACAATTACTTTCCTAAAAATACAAAGATTGACAACTAATAGTTAATTTACAGCTTTACAAAGTTATTTCTTTCCATATCAGTTTCGGTTTTCCAACAGTTTTGAGCATTGTTTAATATTCCACTATCAATAGGCTGGTATTTTATGGATTCAAGCAATGTAGATCTTGGAGTAGTCCTATGGAGGGTAAATTGTTTTTGCCCAAAGGTTGTTTTGAGGTTGGGTTACCTCTTCCCTTTACCCTATTGTTCAAAGATCCGGTTAGCTACTTACACTTGACTTCTAATCAACTATTCATGAACACGATCAGACCGATTATGTCGATGGTGGTTCTAGACCATATGAAGGGCTTGAGGATCATGGTAGAAGACGTCCTTTATACTTCACTATGAAGCAATCCAAAGTGCGGTACGAGTGGTACATGTTCCCTTAGTCTGGTATGAATGGATTCATTATAGGGGCTCCATCAACCAATAAGGATTTAAACATGGGGTAGTAGCGGCATCTAGGAAATGAGAGTTAAATGTTACAGAGCCAGAAGAGACTTATGTCTCCTTGCTACCATGGTCTCTAGGTTTTACTATTTCCTGCCTTTGCATTTTCAGGTCCTTCTTTGATTTTATGTAGATGAACTTCCCTTTTTTGAACAAATGCAGGGAAAGTGGAAGTCCCTAACCAAGAGGAGTCCTATTGCGAGGAAATAGCAAGTTGGTTTAAGATAAAACAATGTTTTTAGGGATCAAAAGATTTTTCTAAATGCCTTTTCAACTCTATGTTACGTTCATTGCCCTCAAATCGATTTCCCTTGTATCCAATATTCCCTTTGTTAAGCCAAAGCATTCTATTCTACCAAAGAGGAAATTTGTCCTTCCTCCTCCTCCCTTAGTTGTAGAAAGGTTTAAGAGGAAAAGAAATGATGTCTCTAAACTTTCTTCTTCTAAAGGAAAGTATCAGAATGTGGGGTCAAATAATAGTGGATCGATTAGGTCTCCATTGGCCTTGGGTCTTGCAATTGGAACACATTCCGACTCTTCAAGGGTCCTCCTCACTTAAAGATTTGAATAGAGAGGCTGATGAGCCAGTGGACTTGCTTAAATTAAATGCTCTAAAGGGTATAGGAAGCCCAGGGGGTTCATTGAAGGCAAGATTGTACAGGGGTTAGTGAATAAAGTTTTTGTATTAGGTTAATTGATTGATTAGAAGACCTTGTGGGCTTAATTAATCAATTAGGACCCATTTTGGGCTAAATTAAGTGACCCAAGCCCATGTGGACTCAAGTCACTTAAACCTAGTTAGGAAACCCTATTAGGGGTTAAGGTTTTCAAGTTAGTTGTCTTCCACCATCCAAAGAGATAAGAGAGAATCATAGCCTCCACTCTCCCAAGCACCCACCTTTGATGTGCTAAGATCAAAGGAGAGTCGTCTGGCGGAAGACCTCGGGTGTACGAGACTTCTAGAGGATTCGATCTTCATCTACATCGAAAGGAAAAGATTTGAGAACGTCCAAATCTAAAGTATTGTATTCTATAGCACTTGATCTAAATCCTAGTAAAGTTTTTATTTTTATGTTTCCGTTGTGCTTAGGATTTAGTGAAAACCTAGGAAGATTCATATGTGCCTAACCTAATCCATACGAAACAAAGAAATCTAAGATTCCCTACAGATATTATGTTTAAGATCACTTCAGGGTTGTAGATAGGTCTTCTTGCTCCTCTTTGGCCATCCTTGACTTTGCTCCATCAATTTTTTGTTTCTTGCCGATGACTCTGAGCTCTTCCTTCATGTTTGCATATCTGTTGGCTTGGGCTAACAACTCTTCCATGGTGGAGAGGTTTCTTTTAGCTAATGACCTGAGCAATGGGCTTCTTGGAGATAAGGTTTTTCTGATGGCCACTATCATAGTTCTTTGATCTTTGCTTTCTACCTGCATTATTTCTGATATGGATCGATCGACAAATTTTCTTGCAGATTCCCCAAGTGCCTACCTTAGATTGAAAACATAGTCCACACTTTTCCTTGGTCGGGAATTACAAACGTACTGTTTTAGGAATAAATCATGGAGTTGGGTGAAACTGTGTATTGACTGTGTAGGCAGCTGTTGGAACCATATGAGAGCAAACCCCTGCAGGCTGGCAGGAAAAACTCATCGAAGTAGCCCTTCACGGTTGCCTTTTAATGCCATCAGTTGTCAATAACAGTAAAGGTGCTCAACAGGGTCTTCCATACCATCATACAGTTTGAACTTTTTATAGTCCAAATAATGAGCTAGCAACTCTTGAAGCAAATGAGGAGCGATGGGTGATGCATGGATTTGGTTCCAGTACCAGTCTTTTGGTGCCCATAGGGTCAAGTCAGCTTGTAATTTAAGTTATTGGGCCTCAGCAACCAGTTCTTTGTACTTACATCCCAACTTTGTTTAACTCTAAGCTTGGTCATTTGAAGGATTGTCAGTTTACGGCCAGCCAATAATGGGATCGCAATGGTTTGTAATGCTATTCTCTGAAAATTCATCATGTTGTGTTAGGATGTTCAAGGCCTCAATCTCTCGACGTATCATCTTTTTGAAGAGCTCCATTTGTCGGTGGACAATATGCTCTATCCAATGTTGATATTCCCATTGTTGCCTTTCCATCTTAAGCCACAGTTTTGATCGCTAATTCTGGATTGCAACTTTCTCCACCCTTTCTTCATCTGTTCTTTCAACAGGTTGAATTCCTTCAGGTTCCATGGATTTTTTATTCAAACTCAAGCTAAGAAGCTTAAGCTTTAAGAAAAGTTCCCACAAATGGTGCTAGTGAAATAACAAAACTTCTATTTTCACTAGAAATGGAAACATGAAGTTGCAAAACTTTTGCTTTCACTATAAATGGGAATTTTTTTCTTGTTAGTAGCAAAACAAGCTTGCCCTGCTCATAACCCTTTCTTACAGTCATCTGATATTGGTCTGCTAGTTCTTGGAGCCTTTCTCCTCTCCCAAGTTTTGCATCTTTTTTAGTGTTTCTAGCTAACGCATTTGTATTCCTTTTTAGTCCAGTCATCAAATCAGGTAGCTTTATTGGTCTTCCAGAGGGAAGTATCTCTGGATGCCCGAGAGGAGGATTGTCTGGGTTTTTGTAACTTCAGAAGCCATGACAGTAATTTCACTAAAAAAATTTGTTTTTATGGCTCTATATTCCTTAATGATACATTCTTTTTTCTGGGAAAATTCCTCTATAAATTGCTGGTGTTGAGGTGTTTATATTACTTTATAATTGCAGCACATCATCAAAACAATAGTTCCTTGATTCAAGCTTGAGAGTTTTGAATTAGTGTGCTTTGCATTTTCTTTTTCTTTTTATTAATACCCTTTTTCATGACTCAACCGATCATTGGATATCTTTATCTGCATTTTTAAGCCATTTCCTTTGCAGCAATAATGAGTTACGGGTTTCCAAAAGAAAAACTGCATTGACCTTTTCTAGTAAAAGGAAAAAATGTGGAGGGGTCTCCAATTTTCTCTTCAACTGCACGACACTCTTGTCATCAATTTTCGTTTGAAGCAAACAGACCTCTGACAACTGAATGGAACATTTAACATGTCTTTTCTTGCAATCATGCACAAAAAAAAGGGTCATTTTATACACTATTCAAAGTCCTAAATCAATCGGATAAATTCCTGTTTTGGCATCTTTTCTGTTCTGAAATTATCTTACACCTGTCTTTGAATCCCCAGATTCAGCAAAGATACAAAGATGCCACAGGCTTTATGCCATTCATTTTTGAGGGTTCTTCACCAGGTGCTGCAAAGTTTGGATATCTGAAAATTCGTCGCCGCTCTCCTGCCAACCCAATTTAATTTCTTTACTTTGGTAGAACAAGAATAAGTATATTTATATCGCTCATTCTTGTAATAGGCATCTATCTGTCTGTGGACAGTGCTACTAAATCCCTCTTGGGAACACCTTAACAACTACACATAATAACTCAATAAATCCCTCTTGAGAACACCTTAGCTTTGATTTTGGAACTTCTTTGATTCAATAAAACGATTTAGGGATAAACTTGTATCCTGTGTATCACATACTGTTGACAACCTTTTGATCCAGCTCCTTGGTACCTGTCTTTGGAAAGGAAGGTACAAGGTTACATAGTTGCAATTGGGATTATTTGTATGTGCTCTTTATATGAACAAAAATGTTGCAACTCTCTGCCCACTCAGCCATGGTATGTTGAAAGGTCCTGAGCTTTTCTTGTGTGTACTGTGGACTTGTTGTCCTCATCTTCCATTGGGTTTTTTTTTTTTTTTTTTGGCTTTCTTGGTGATTTATTCCTAAGTTTTGGATAAGAAGAGAGATGAATGAGCATCACAAAAATGGTCCCAAATATCGGAATCGAAGAAAAAAGGATGGGGTTAGGGTACAAAATCCTATCCCCCTTTTATAAAACTGAAAAGGGCAATGCTTTTCACACAAAAGTGATATTCTCAAAACAATCTGGTTCTACACTTGGGGTCATCTTCATTATCTTGGGTATGTATTCCTCTTTCCACATGATTGATGGATGAAGATGATAAGGGGGAGTATATTAACAATGATAATGAATGAAGTATTATTAGGTGAATGGAGAAATGGAGTAATTGAACTGAATTGATGGGCACATGGTAGGGGGGCTGTAGAGATCAAAGGAATGTGTATTATTGAATTGAATATAGAGGGAGAGGTGGGTGGTGGGATCCAATGGAAGGCAAAAATGCTTATGCATTTAATGCAGTTTGGCTTATCTCCTATCTATCTCCTATCTCCTTACACCTTACAAGTGCCAATCCAAAACCACCCCCACCCCCCTCAATTCCTGTATTCCTGTATTCCTGGCTTTCTTTCTTTCAATCATATCAGAGGAGAGGGGGTGTGAGTGTGAGTGTGAGTGTGAGTGTGATTGTGGCCCAAATCAGAATCCACTAATGTACCTCACTATGAGTCTATGATAGAACCTTGGACTGTTTACAAAATGGGCTCAGATATTCAACAATTCCTCACTCACTTATATTTCACCAATCCTCCAAAAATTGAAACCCCACCCTCATTCAAAGTTACTTTGAGAACTTAATTTTAATTTCCATGCCCAATATGCAGGAGGAGGGAGGCAGGGAGGGAGGGAGGGAGGAAGGGAGAGTGAACAAATGTGTATTTGAATACAAGAAAAATAGGATTTTAGAGCAGAGTAGAGAAGAGGAGGAAGCAAAGAGAATGTGGATTACTTTCCACAAAAGTAAGATTTACTTTTCTCTCCATTTTAATGGATGAATATAAAAGGCCAGAATCTTTCTGAGAGCATTCAAGATTATGATGTCGGCCAAAGGCATGGGGGGGGGGGGGGGGGGGGGGGGGGGGGGGGGGGACACGTGTCTCTTCATCGATGGATGCATTTTGGATTGAAGCAACTTCACCTCTTCCCCCCGTTTCTTTTCTTTTCTTTTCTTTTCTCCCTCACTCTCAATATCACATGTGATTTTATTGTTCCAACCACCAACCCATCCCCTCCAATTCCTAACTCTGCCTCTTCCTTTTTTGATTCCCCCAGTCAAATTCGTTAAGCTGCCAAACTCTATGCGTCTTAATTCAAACCTGCTTTGACTCAAAAGGTAAGACTTGAGTATAAACTATCAAGATATTTTTTAGAACTTAATTGTTTAAGTCGATCTTAATGTAGACCGTAAAAAAAAAAAAAAAAAAAAAAACTTTTGTATTTTTATTTATATCTTAATTAAGATAATAAACATTTTAAAGCAATTTTAATTGTTTTTAAAAATTATTTTCATTTATAACTTTTCTAAGGGAAAAGTATGTTTTGGCCCATCCATCTGAAAATGAAATAAAAGAAAGGATTTGTTTGGACTAATAATTGTAGAAAAAAGGCTTTTTCGAAAAGCCATGTTTGTATTGAACAGAGGTTAGCATGTATATGAGGTATTATGCTATAGGGAGTAGGTATGAAATTTGACCTATGACTTATAATACATAGAAATTGAATGTAACCATTGAGATGATGCTTTCTTATTATAAGTGCATTATTTGTAAATAAAATTAAATCAAATCACAATTAAAGCATCTATATATATTATATATGGGTGGCAATTTTTAATACGATTCAATCAAATATAGTCATGTTTTTTTGTAACTTGTTTGATAAACGGGTCGTATTTTGACTAATAAACTCATTTAACTTGTTTAATCATGTCAAAATAATCTATTTATAACCTAGCTCACTTATGACCATTTAATTCATAGAAATTTATTAATTATACATTATATAACTATATAGTTTAAAAAAGATTTTATAATTATAAATATCATGTAATTAAAAATAAATAAATAACAAAGTGCTCATATGAATTAAGGTTGCAACTTAGATTGGTTGGTCTAATGTAATCCAAACTCAACTTGATATTTTGGGCAAAGTTTGAACAATAATTTTTAATAGTTAGGTTGGGTTTAAGTGAAGTTTTTTCATTCCAACTTAATTTGGGTTGGACTCGGTAAAGGTTTAAGCAATCTCAATCTAATCCGAACTTGATTGAATGGTTTTATAATATTAATAATGTATATTAGCTTATATAATAATATTTATTTTCTTTTTTATATTTGTAAGAAAAAATATCAAAAATATATTATATCATTACTTTTTCATTTTTTTTAGAAAGATATATATATTTTTCATATTTATCATTTATATTTCATACAAATATATAGGAAACATAAAATTTAAAATAAAAACATCATAGTGAATTTTGAATTATATAACCTAATGAACTTGAGTCTAGCTCAATAAAATCGAACTCAACCCAAGTTTAGAGAAATTGGATTGGGTTGGGCTTGGGTTGAGTACCTCGAATTAAGCATCAAGTTTTGTTGGGTGTTGATTATTTCTTATTTTGGATTTAAGTTTGCATTATCCATCATCTTGAACCACTTTCCCCATTGCAATCATAGTTTGGACACATTTATGTGTTTTAATTTTTTAAAACAAAAAATAATAGTAATTTTTGTATAAAATATAATAACTCTATTTTAAAAAATATGTACTTAACCTATATCCTTAAAAAATTAATTTGATTTTTTTAATATATTTTTAATGTTCTCAAGTGTATTTTGTGTAATAGTTTATTAATCATTTTTTTAAAAAAAATGGAAAATAAAAAATGTATCCAAACTGACATTAAAGTAAAATTTCATATTATTTCATTATAAAGATAAAAATATTTTATAATTAAAATATTAAATAAAATAATAAATAAGTTCAAAATTAAATTTTTAATTCATTTTAAAATTTTATTATAATATATTATAAACAAAATTAATTAATATTTAAAATTAAAACCTAAAATTTATTTTAAAAATATTATTTTTTAAAATTTTAAATAAATCAAATGGATTAAAACCTTATTAATATATTTAATAATTTAGAATCATATTTAACCACTTATATGTGCTAATAAATACATAATAACATCATCAAATCGATTTATTAAAAGGATTAAAGAATGTTTGAATTTGTATGATAAATGTTAGAATGCTTCTGATGTAAACTATTTGAAGGGGTTATTTGATTAAAAAACTAATCGAAAATTTAATTTTTAAAATTTATTCTTTTATATTTTTATTTTATTTGAACAAAAATATCTTTATTATTATTTTTATTTATAAAAATAATATTTTTTAAAATATATATATATATATATGTAAATATTTGAAGTATAAATGATATTTTATATTTTTAAAAAAAATAGATTATTTTTTAAATAAAAATATGAAGGATTAAAGAGAAATTCGAAAATTATTTTATTCCCATTTAATCTATTAATCCATTTATTAATGGAAATTAGGATTTTGAGTTGAGTGAGTTTTGGGTATTTCCATGTCACATCACGCGACATGGAAATGGGAATCAAGTGATACAAATATAATATAAAAAAAGGGGGGTTTGCTGAGGTGTGATCCATTGACGTTGTGCCACGTGGAAATCTACGGGTTGGGGATTCAGGCACATAGCGAAAAAGCAGGAGACGTGGGAGATGATGATGGGTGGTCACCCTGTTCGAGTGTCGAGAGCGGAGGACAGAGGGCAGAAAGCAGGGTGGGGGGACAGCGTGACCCCTAATGGAAAACATGGCAGTAGGAATAATCTATTGGTGTAAGATACCCAACACCCCTGCTGACCGCTGAGTCCTGCCCTTCCTCCACAGAAACAAAATTTTCTTCTTTCATCTCTCAACTTCAAGCCTTTCATTGCAATTTGCTTGAAGAAACATTTAGGGACACTGTCCCTGTTAGCTACATTCACCACATATTCAAAGTTTGGCCATTCTTGACACCAACACATGTGCCTTGTCCTGTGCCCTCAAATCCCAAAATCCATATTCTCATGCAAAAAATGAAAAGTACTCTTCTCCCAATTGGGGACAACCCTCACTGCACCCCTTCCCTCAACCAAGTGATGTATTGTGGCTTAAAGACACCTATACTTCGCTGGATATCAAACACCCCACTACCCATTCCCACCCATACAACTATTTTTAGTGCATTCGGCTTCAATTGCACATGCCCCCAATTAGATTATTCATTTTTGCTTAGGGGTGAATGGGAATTGTTGGGGTTGGGTATCTCCCATGGTCAAGAAGATGTTGACATTTGAAGGATAGATAAGATTTTTTTCTTTCTTTCTTTGAATTGAAAAAACTAACCTACCCAAAGCTAAGGCCCTAAGCCATGTTGCTTGGCAGGGAGCATCCCATTTAAGACATAAAATAATGGATTAGATAAATCAGATATGAACATTTGCATGTGGGTTGTGACTTCACTGGACTTGTGGTGGGGTTCATTTCCATTCCCGGAAATGGGGGCTGTGAATATGAAATGAAGTTCCTTCACTCAATCACTCAACAGCCTAAACACCCCTTTGCATTCCTTTCTATTTTGTATGCCTTCTGTTGCTAATTAATACATTCATTCATCATACCAACTTACCTAATTTCATTTCTTAAGTTATGTTTTGGGTTACAAAGGAAAAAGAATATTAAGATATAGAAAGAAATTTAAATATAATTAAAATTAGTTAAAAATTCGATTTTTAAATTATTTAATCTTTATATAATTGATTAAAACAAATGAAATGGATATTTATTAATTTTGGAATTTATTTATTTTCTTCTTTATTTTCTTTTTCACATTTTTCAGAAACTTCTATTTATTTTTAATTTATTAAGTATTTACTCCAAATAATTTTTTTCTCTCTAAATTTTGCAAAGTTAAATTATGTTCATGTTTGCATTTTTTAAACTAAAGGTGCTTTCTAGAATTACTTCTAGACTCCATCAAATATTTGGAAAATTTTTTCTTATACTTGTTTTTAAAAGTTATTTTGAAGGTAAGGAACAAAAAAAAAAGAGAAAAAAAACATTTTTTTTTAATATTAAAAAAATAAGGTATTTCACAAAATATTTTAAAAAATGCTTTAAAAAAATTGTATAAAAATATTTCTTCTTAAAAAAATGGGTTTTTACTTACAAATAAATATTTTTTTTAGTGAAATATGAATTATTTAACAATAAGTAATAATGGTTAATGATATTTTGTTTAAAATGAATTTAAAAATAACAAAGTTTGTATTTTTTATATCTAAAAAAACCAAGTTTTTAATTATATGTACACATTTAGTATTGTAATGGGGATGAAGTATTTACATTAGATTTGATTCAATCCACAATTAATTGTATCGATTTTTTTAAATTCCAAATCTCACTTTATTTACTTTCATTTGATTTAGAAACATTTGCCTAATGAAAAAACTCAAAAAATATAGTTTTGTTTATAGATGAAACAATAAATCCACCACTTATTATATAGCGGTTTTTGTCTATTATTTTCCAATACTAGTTGGATCTATTTTTGAGTTCCAAAATATTTAAAAAATTAATTAAAACCATTAATAAATTCAACATATTAAGTATAGTTTGATTTAAATGGTAATATATATAGTTCTATGCATAAAATAAATATTAGAGTTATTCTACATCTATTATTGTCTATATATTTTTAATATTAATTGGATCATTATTTGAATTTTAAGTTATTTTTAAAAAATTACAAAATTTAACGCATTTAATCTTACTTTATTTTAAGTCTATGATTATGTGAAATGACAAAACTAATAATTGTTATGTGATTTTTAATGTAAATTTGATTGATTTCGAGAATGAATTTGTAAAGAAAAAGTTCATGAAAAATTCGTTCTTTTCTACTGCAAAGAATGAATTCGATATGTGATTTTCTAATATTAATTTGATTAGTTTTGAGTTACATAATTTGTTAGTATTAATTTAATCAATTTTGTATTTTAAATCATTTTTAAAAATTAAGAAATTTTATGCATCGAGTATTGTTTTATTTGAAATCTATTTATTTAATGAAAATTTTACAAAAAATATGATTTGATATATTATGACATGATCAATCCTCACATCAAAATTTTCAGTGAATTAAATTATCACTAAATCAGTCTTCAAAATTGTGGCTTCTCAATTCAATAAAATTTAGGTTTACTAATTACACACATTTGACATGTGGCATATATTCAAAAGTTTATACATGACAAAATTTGGAATACTACAAAATTTAGTTTTGCAAATAAAATGAAATATTTCAATTGAAGTTATCGGTACGCGATTCAAATATAGTTGGCTATCTAGACCTCAAGGGCTAGATGGAACAATCAAATGTGTCTCTCTGTCTAGTCTATTTGAGGTGTAAATGGCTTTGTTCCCTGCACAAAAGAATGTTTGGATGGGTTGTCTAGGTATGCTCCTCTATGCTTAAGTTAGCAATTGGGTTGAGCAAGTAAAGGGTGATTGTAAAAAAGAAAAGCAACATATCTTTCTTGGATTGTGAGTTGTTATTTATCTTTGCTTACATATAACATTTTCAGGTGTCTTAATAACACCTTAATTGCACTTGATTGTGCGATATTATGACATTGACTACAGATGTATAACGGTTGTCTTGCTTTGATGAGTTGCCTATAATGAAATGTCTTCTCGTAATGATTGTATTAATTATGGAACGTGTCTAGTGTACAATCTATCTTGAAGGTGAGTTAAATGCTCGAAGGTTAGTCATGTGTCATTCTTGTTGTTTCCATTTCAGGATCATCCATCTCCATTCTAGTTTTTGGGGGATAGATGAACTCATCCCACAACAACCTTAGACCTTTCTAGCAAAGGGTCACGAAGCGCAAATGGATGTTGGAAGACCCTTTATAAAAAGGTCCCACATAGCCAAAAGAGAATTTTAAAATAAATATTCTCTCATTAACAGATTTTTTAATAAAACAAATCTTTGGATTAAAATACAATATGGTTCTTATTGGTCTTATTAAGAAGAGACAAATGCTAAATAATCATGCCACAAAAGGCGTGACATAACACTTGAATTTGTGAGCACAAAAGACCAACTTGTCGAATATCTTTACAAAACCTCTAAGTGAAGATAATTTGTTTGATATTAGAAGACAACTAGGGATAATTTCTTTATGATCAAATTGATTACTTAATGAATTCCTAATGAATATACCTTTTTGATTGCATGAATTTCATGTCATACCATGCATCATATAGACACTACACCTTAGATAATGGTCAATTTTCGACCAAAAATCCAAAATTCCCTTAACATTAGGCATAAAAATTGGGGATTTCCAACCTCAAAATGACAAGGGAGGATCATGAAATGAGAAAATAAATAATTATTTAAAAATCAAATTTTTAGTGTTACATTACCAATACTTTTTTTTTTAATACATTATTAAACTAATAATGTATTTGACAATGATTTAAAAAAGTATTTTTACTCATTTTTAATACTTGAAAATTTTTATTTTTTAAGTATAAGAAATATTAAAAACCACTTTCTAAAATCTAGACACATTTTATTTTTTAATAATTTTAAGAAAACATTTCTAATTTTAAATATTTGAAAAAAATTTCTTGCGTTAAAAATATAAAAAAAAACTTGTAAGATCATTAGTATACACATTCTAAACGGGCTTCAATGTTTTATTAGCAAAATAGAAAAGTTAAGGAAATGAAACAGATGTGACCTTGATTTTTAATAATATAATATAAATTAAATTAATCAACACGTCTACCATCCCATTCTGACATCCCTTACAGCGCGTGCTTAAGACCACGTCAAGTGGTCTCTCCGTTTTGAAATTTCTATAAGTCAGAATCAGACACGTGGCAAACCCCTTACTGGTCTGTCCACAGTGGCACGCCGTACGTCGGGATTTGCAAACTCCCCTTAAACCAGCCGGGATTTCGGCTCCAAATTTCCACACCTCCACGCACTACACCCCTTCCTTTATTTTATTTCCTTAAATCAATGTCAGATTATTTGGCTAATCCTTTTTATATTTTCAAAATCATAGATATATTTAAAAATACAAATTTTAACCCTTATTGATTTTCGGGTATAAAGTATGATTTTTATTTATTTATTATATTATTTGCTTTTATCACGGAGGATAATGAACAAAGTTTTATAATATTATATAAATAATGAAGTCATTTTTTAATCCCTATAATATACGTTTTAAAATCGTGAGAATCTTTTGAGTTTTAAAACGAATAATATTTATATAATTAGGTGTAGATCGTTATAAATGGTATTAGAGCTGATTCTTAATCCAATATGAGGGTTTATTTGATCTCACGAAAAGTATTTGCCTATTTAATTTTGTAATCCATAGAATATAATGAGTATATTGTATTTACCTAAGAAATAGTTGTGATACTTTATATCTAATGAAAGTTCTTAATATTATATAAATATAAATGTTATAATCTACCATGGATAGAACAAAGAAAGTTTTCAAAACATTGTATGAATATAAATACGAGTCCATCATTTTTAATCATGTAGACAAGTTTTAAATGGTGAAGAACTTTTATAATACAATTAATTAAAACCTAAAATATATTTATTAGTTTGATAAAATGTAGTAAAACTATTTTATTTATTCAGTAAAAGAAAAATATAAAAATATTTAAAGCCCAATAAATAAGGGACAATAAAGCGTGTAGTGATAAGGACACAACAAAATAATCCAACGGCGAATATGTGATAGCAACCGCCAGTAACGAGCGTAAGATCGTGGCATGTCAGCAGCTCGGTTCAAAGCTGGTGGACCCCAGCACCCACCTATCCAGGAAACACGGCCTGCGGGACCCGCACGTGTTCCATTTAATATATATATATAGAGAGAGAAACATTTAATTAACAAATAATATTAATTAATGATTGGAGGGAAAAGAGTGTCAGTCGTTAAATTTATCGCAATTGCACTCTAAAGTCCTCCCACCCGCTTCATGTTAACGTTACGCTCCCTTCTTCTCATTTCTATTCATTATTCTTGTTTATTTTATTTAAAAAATAATTAAATGCTAAAATTTTAGAAATAATATTGAAAATTCGTAGATTAATAATATTTAGGAGGATTCAAAATACAATATCATTCAGAGGGCAAGCTTTTAATTTTGGGTGATGGGAAAGAGGGGTTTAAATTTAAAAGCAAACAAAAATAATAATAATAAAAGAAAAAAAAGCAGAGGTGTCAAGGTCACCATGTGGGGGGACCACATAGCCGCCGACAAGGATAGCCACGTAAGCAGGTAGTTAAGACTAATTAGAGGGTGGAGTGGAAGTCGTAATTAATTACAACTTAATCAGAAGTTTAATCATAATAATTAGCAAAAATGGGTTGTCCTGCACACCCCCAGCCCATGTGAAGTCAAAGGAAGGCTGTAAATTTGAGTGGTTGGGAGGAAGTTTTGGTAAGCAAAAAGGAATTCATATTTGGTGGTATGACTTATGAGGAATGGAGTGAATGAAGATGCAATAAAAGCAAGTGATTAAAACCAAAAGCGAAAATGCTATAATTTAATCATCCAAACCCACATCCAGGGGTAGAATGGGAAAATAAAGTTCGAAAATTAACCATGGTTAAGGAGGTGAATTATAGTCAACCTGTGTGTGGTTTATGGAGTTGGAAAAGTAGCAGAGGAAAGGGAGAAAGAAGAGAAAGAGAGAGAGAAAGTGTCTGGTTGATGTTGGGGAAGAGAGGGGCAAACCTCCTGCCATTTGGTCTCTGAATAACTCAGCGCCCGTCCTAAAAAATTCCCTTTTTTCTCTTTTTCTTTTCTTTTCTTTTTCTTCTTCTCTCTAAAGTTTCCTTGTCTCTCGGCTTTCCGCCGGCTCGCTTTTCCGGCGGCTTTCGGCGGAATTCCCCCAGCCCCTATCTCGACACTGACCAAATTCTCACTTTCTGTTTGGGGTTTCTTTTTTCTTAGCTTGGTTTTGTTGTTTTTGAGCTGATCTGTGTTCTGTTGAGAGAATCACTCTACTAGTCGGCGTTTGATCTATCTGTCAGCTGAGTTTTAGCTGTTCCAGCTCGATTTCTGGGGTTTTCCTTGCTCTTCCGGATTGTGATCCGGAGGAAGATTCCGCCGGCGAGATGACTGGGTGAAAGTTTGCAATTGTTTTATTGGCCCACTGGTGATACGAGTTGCCGGAATTTGTGCAATGAAGGCGCCTACGAACGGTGCAGCGGCTGCGACTGCGGCGACGGCAGCCCCGAATCCATGCGAAGGTCAGCTCTCTGTTTGTCTCTCTGAAGTATCTCCAGCGGCTCTGAGATGAGAAGTTTTTGTCATTTTTTTCGCCTTCGTTTTCTTCGTTCCGACTTTGTTGGACTTCCTTGTCTTCGAATCAAAGCTCAAGTTTTCTTGTTCTATTTCTTTTCTTCGTATAGATTTTTAGTTTTTTTTACCCCAAAATTGGGACTCGGAATCTTTATTCATAACCGGCTTGTAAGACTCCAAAACACAGCTTTTCCTGCGTTTTCTCGTGAACCAAATAAATGGAGGCCTGTATTTATACATGTGTTAAACTTTTTTTGACGAATGGTTTGAATGACACGTGTTGTTCCAGGAGAGAAAAAGAGCATCAACCCAGAGCTATGGCAGGCGTGCGCCGGACCTCTAGTGAACTTGCCGCCGGCGGGGACGCTCGTCGTCTATTTTCCACAAGGCCACAGTGAACAGGTGAGTGTTGTCTGGCTAACATGAGCAGGGATCAGTGAATCTTTAAACCATCTCTGTATCTGTAAAGATGTTGTGGGTTTGCATTCAATGTTATTATGCGCACCCCCCGTTGAGTTCAGCTTGGACCAGGTGCTGGGTGGGGTGGTTGAAAAAGGAAAACAAACAGGGTGGGGTTGGTTTTGGACTAACTTGCGCCGGTTCTGGTGTTGGAGAAATTACTCATTTGCCGTAGATTGAGGTTATGATTGGCTATTATAAATCATTATGTGAAAGCTAGGTAATTAAGTAAAACTACCCAATAATCATTGCATATTGTTTTGGTGGAACCATTTATCATTAGAGTTTTGGGTGGGAATTAGTAAAATATTATTACAGTTTTGTATGTCATCTGAGATTTTTCTTCTTCTTTGAATGAAAAATTTGTGTTTTGGCTGATCAAGCTTCAGATTCATCAATGAAACTACTGTTGCACTCAAAGCACACAAATCCCAGATGCTAATGTTTTTTTTCTTTTAAGTTTTCTGCTGTTCAGAAATAAATCTCTGTTGTTAACTTGTGAGAAAATTTATATTTTAGGTTGCAGCATCTATGAAGAAAGATGTGGACTCTCAAATCCCAAACTATCCAAATCTTCCCTCGAGGCTGCTATGCATCCTCCATAATGTCCACTTTGCATGTATGATGATTTATCCATCTTCTATATGTTTCTTGCAAAAATTTCATAATATGCTTGTCTTCAAGCTCCTTCATTGTCATGTTTGCTTTCGTAGGCGGATCCGGAAACTGATGAGTATATGCTCAGATGACACTCCAACCAGTTCCTGCTGTAAGGGCTTACATTCTGAATTATTTAAGGATGCTTATTTCGTGCTAAAAATCTAAAACTATGAAGTGGTTGTTTTTCCTGATACAGAATATTAATGGATAATTTTTCAGTTTATGCATTTTATATAATGAAGGGAACCAACTGGAGTGAAGTGGCATTGAATTGCTTTTTCAACATGTAGGACATAGAGAAAATGACCTTGTCATGTTCCAATTTCCCATTTTTAAACTGAATCTATCAAGATTTTGATATGCAGTATGACAAGGAATCATTGTTGAGATCAGACCTTGCACTCAAGACAAATAAACCACAAACAGATTTTTTCTGTAAAACTTTGACAGCAAGTGACACAAGCACACATGGAGGTTTCTCGGTACCGACGCCGCGCAGCAGAGAAGATTTTCCTCCTCTTGTAAGCAGTGGTTCCTTGTGAAAAGTTTTCTTTGTTGAATTTTGGAGTTTCATTGGGTTCCTTTTCTTCATAGGATTTCTCTATGCAACCACCTGCTCAAGAACTTGTGCAAAGGCTTGCATGATAATGTATGGACCTTTCGTCATATCTACCGTGGTAGGTTCATTTTGTTGCCATTTGAAAGCTCATTGATTGGCCATAAAGCGCTTTTTCCCATAATTGCCATGTTTGTTGTTATCCTATTCCTAAACAACTGATACCTGGCACCTGGTTTCTCTTAACCCAGGGCAACCAAAACGCCACTTGCTGACGACAGGGTGGAGCCTTTTTGTTAGTGGAAAGAGGCTTTTTGCAGGTGACGCAGTTGTTTATTAGGTAATGATCTTGAGTTTTGGCTCCTCGAAGTATTCTATTCTGGGATCGCAAATATTTACAATGAGGTTAACGCTAAATTTCTTATCTTGATAAAGCATTTTCGCTTCACGTAATCTTGCTTTTCTAGTTGAACTCGTTTTTGTATAGAGGCAGAGTCCTTTGTATGAACTGCAGTAATCTATAATGTTTGTGAGCAGGGATGAAAAGCAGGCAGCTTCTCTTGGGCATTAGGCGGGCTAACAGGCAACCCACCAATTTATCATCAATCAGTTTTTGTCAAGTGATAGTATGCACATTGGGATCCTAGCGGCAGCAGCCCATGCAGCTTGCAAACAATAGCCCTTTTTACTGTGTTTTACAATCCAAGGTCAACCGTAAAATTTTCTTTCATCTCCAATATTTCTGTTCAGTTAATTACCTTGTTTGGTGTGAATTTCATTATGAATATAGAAAGATTTCAGTATATTATTATGCTTTGGATTGATTAAGTTTTCTCTATTCTGAAAATTCTTCCTTAAAATACTCTTTTTCTATGCAGGGCTAGCCCATCTGAATTGTTATCCCTTTAGCCAAGTACTACAAGGCAGCGTACAGCAACCAAATATCTCTTGGCATGCGCTTTCCGGATGATGTTTTGAAACTGAAGAGTCGGGGACAAGAAGGTAATTCTGTTTGTCTTTATTCTCTCAGAAGGTTAAAATACGCATGAATTATAAAAATGCAACATGGAACAATTGATGGTTCAATGCAAGACAACATAACATAGATTTTTAATTGTTTCAAATATTTAGATAGGTGGCCTTACTATTGTGATTTCCTTTTTTAATGTTTTAACTCACATCATGATTCCCAAATTTGTGATTCACTTTCTTGAATTTTTGAGAAATCAGATTGCCTTCACAAACATGCAATGTGGGTTTTAAAAAACTGTTGGGCAATTTGAGAATGTAGATTGGAAGATAAAGAAGGAACTTTTTTTGCAGGTAACATGGGTACAATTACAGGTAATCAGTGATCTAGATCCTGTGAGATGGAAGAAACTCACAATGGCGTAATTTGCAGGTAGAACTTTGTGCCCCTTTTTTTGGTCATTAGAAACTCTTCTCTTTCCCATGTACTAGTGTAGATGACCACTGTAATTACTCTACTCTCTTGAATAGGTTGGTTGGGATGAGTCAACTGCTGGGGAACGGAGGAACCGTGTCTCAATCTGGGAGATTGAACCAGTGACAGCCCCATTTTTTATCTGTCCTCCTCCATTCTTCCGATCAAAAACGTCCGAGGCAACCAGGAATGCCAGGTATGAGCTATATCAATGCAATCTTTACTAATTAATATTGGGCTTATCAGTTTTTGATCTTTATTTGCTATATAATTATAGCTCACTATTTTCGCAAATAAATGAAAAACCAGTTCCTTGCTCAGATGTCACCTAGTTGGATGTTGGTTAGAGCATCTCCCCTGGACATTCTAATACAGTTGGCTATTCCTTTCCTTTGACGGGACCACCAACAAGATGTCCTGAATGAAAGTGGATGTGGCATCAGCTGTGTCTAGTTATCTAATCAAAAGAGAATACATAAATGGTGTGGGGCAAGGATTAATAGGCTAGATGCTCTTTTTTTCTGTCCTGAATGGGTTCAATCTTTGACCTCCAAAAGTGTTTCTGGTGGGGGTTGTTAAATGGTGGATGGTACCAAATCTGCCAAATATAAGATTGATATGATGTCTGTTGATAGCTTTGGACTATTTTACTGCCAAATAGAAGACACTGTTTTCAGCTCAACTGTGACTTCAAACTTTGTTGTATCTGAACCATGTCTCGTATCCAGATGATGAATCTTCTGATCTAGAGAATCTTTTTCAAAAGGACAATGCCTTGGCTTGGTGATGATATCTGCATGAAAGATCCCCAGGCTGTCCATGGCCTGAGCTTAGTTCAATGGATGAACATGCAGCAAAACCCTCCCCTGGGTAACTCTGCACAACCAACTACATGCATTCCTTATTCAGGGTCTGTCATGCAAAAACTTGCAGGAGCAGATCTCTCCCGTCAGTTAGGCTTGTCAGCACCCCAAATCCCTCAGCAAAGCAACTTACAGTTCAATAATGCACAGAGGCCTCCTCAGCAAGTGCCAACAGCTTGATCAGCTCACAAAGCTGCCTACAACATTGAATCCACTGGGCTCTGTTATACAGCCACAGCAACAGTTGAATGATATTGCTCAGCAACCGAGGCAAAAATTTGATGAATCAAACTCTACCCTCAAGCCAGGTTCAGGCTCAACTTCTGCAGCAGCCTCAACCTCTGGTCCAAAACCACAATATTCTTCAGCAGCAACCATGTGTTCAAAATCAGCAGCTCCACAGAAAACCTCCCTCAGAACCTGCAACAGCAGCAGCAACCACAGCAGCAACAACAACAAATCAATGGGTCAAAATCAACAACAAAAATCTGATGCCATCCCAGCCACCTGATCAAGCAAACCAACAATTGCAAAATGTCTGACAATCAATTCAGCTTTCAACTGTTACAGAAGCTTCAGCAGCAACAGCAGTCCCCTTTCTAGCACAGCAGTCAACAATGCAACAAAACTGCTCAACTTTACTCAACTCCAAGATCCACAGAGGCAGCTCTTAGATGTGTCTCAGAACTTCTCCAGGTCTGTTGCATCTGGCCAAATACTGGAAATGCCTCAAGCAACATCCACCTCGCTCCCGCAATCACTTGTTATTCCGCAGCAGATAACAAAGAGTAACAGCCAGACAAATGTTCGATTTTCTCATCCACCTCAGCAGCCAAAGCTTCAACAGCAGCAGCCTGGCATGCTGCCTGAATTGCCTGGGCATGTGGGACTTCCCCCAATGACAGCAACTAATCAGCTTTCCACTGCCGGAAGCAGTTTGCTGACTGGTGCTGCAGGAGCAGGGCAATCTGGGATTACCGATGATGTTCCATCTTGCTCCACTTCACCATCCACTAACAACTGCCCAAAAATAATTCAACCAATCTTGAATGGAAGAGCCCACCGAACCACAGCAATGGAGGAGATGGCTCAGTCCTCTGCCACTCTCTTGAGTGGCAGTGGCTTGGAGACTATATCAGCTAACGCTAACTTGGTTAAAGATTTTCAGCAGAAACCTGATATTAAGCCTTCTTTGAATATCTCCAAGGGTCATAACCAGGGATTTTTTGCCCCACAAACATATGTAAATGTTGCAGCAGCCCAGACTGATTACTTGGACACATCATCTTCAGCAACTTCGGTTTGCTTGTCACAGAATGACCACTTACAGCAGAATAACAACCCATTGTCTTTTAATCAGCCATCAATGATGTTCAGAGACACGAGTCAAGATAGAGAAGCTCAGGCAGACCCCAGGAACAATGTTCAGTTTGGTGCTAACATTGATAGCCAATTGGGGATACCTATGTTGCCAGACCCCATACTTACAAAGGGCATGGTGGGATCAGGGAAGGAGTTCTCAAATAATCTCTCTTCAGGAGGCCTGCTTGCCAACTATGAAAATCCCAAAGATGCTCAGCAGGATCTTTCATCCTCAATTGTTTCACAGTCATTTGGAGTTCCAGATATGGCGTTCAATTCTATTGATTCTGCAATAAACGATAGCAGCTTCTTGAACAGGGGTCCATGGGCCCCAGCACCACAATTTCAGCGGATGCGGACATATACGAAGGTTTGTTGTTTCAGAAAAAGAGTTCAGCAAAATGAGCTTTATGTCTCTCCTGGTCTCTTGTCTTATTAATGTAGGGTTCTGATTTAGCTCATTGTTTTGCAAAGGTGTATAAGCGGGGAGCAGTAGGGAGATCCATTGATATCACCCGTTATTCAGGCTATGACGAGCTTAAACAAGATTTGGCTCGTAGGTTTGGTATAGAGGGACAGCTGGAGGACCGACAGAGGATAGGCTGGAAACTCGTGTATGTGGATCATGAGAATGACGTTCTGCTAGTGGGGGATGATCCTTGGGAGTAAGTTCTTTATTTCCTTAGTTAATAGAGCTCATTTTTATTCGGGGATTTTAATCTCTACATGCTTGTATACCTATGGATGCCAAACAAGACAATATGGGTAATATTCTCCAGGGCAAAAAATTCCAGCATAAGTTTTTGCATTGCAATTGCCCACCCCTAAAATAATGGGAAAAAGACCTATCTGTGCTTTCGTAAACCTTAGGGTCTATTCATTGTTGATGTTAGGAAGCTCATGATTGAATTGATCAGCCTTTCCTAGAAGGCAAAAATTCGAGTGAGTTTCTTGCCCCACTTATCAACCTGGTAACTTGAGATTGATTCCTGGTCTCAAAATTATTCCTAATTCCACTATTCAAAAATGATTAAAATATGGTTAATTTATGGCCTGCTTACGCTGTCTGGTTTGGGGTATTTCAGGGAGTTTGTGAACTGTGTACGCTGCATCAAGATCCTTTCTCCTCAAGAAGTCCAGCAGATGAGCTTGGATGGAGATATTGGTAACAGTGTACTTCAGAATCAAGCCTGTAGTAGCTCTGATGGTGGCAATGCTTAAATAAATCTCTGCCAAAATCGTTGCCATTTTTCAGCTGCATTTTTAGGAATCTACCCATCATCAGCTCTCTGCATAACACAGATGTTTTGCAACAGTGCCATGGTAGGGTTTTCCTTCATCAGCTTGAAGAGAAGGGCAAAGTAAATTAGGAAGACTATCCTTTGGCAGCTAGAGCTTGCTTCTTAAATTTTGTACCGGTTCAGAAATAGGAACATTGGTGGAAATTTGAAGAAATACAAAAGCTGGGCAGTACCTGATTGATTGATTATGAAACAGCTTGGAAGGGATGGTACAAATTGTGTCCAAGGGAGAAGTATATTTTTAAAGTTGAGAGAAGAAGCTGGTTTAGGAATTGCCTTGAGAGAGATACTTTGATGTATGCATGTTGTGACTTTGTGAGAGAGATTAGTAGTCATTTTTTACTCCCACTTCGTTTTTTTTTTTTTTTAATCTCATCTTTTATTTTAAATGTCTCCCAACTCCAGGTGCATTGTAGAAAGCAGAAGCTCTAAATTTGTATTGGCTAGTTTTTTAGTGTATAAATGTGTAGATTTTTCTCCGTAAAAATGAAATTCCTTTTATGAATTTCAGGAGTTGAGGTTGTTTACTTTGGTAGATTTGACACACACTACCCTCAGCCTCCATCAGGCAGGCAGTAAAGGAATATTTGGATCATCATGTATGTCAATGATATATAATAGAAAGCCGAGAGGAATATAAAATCTTTTAGCTGATTTCTTTCTCAATGTCCCCACCCTTTCCAGCACGGCTGGTAATTGCACCATAGAATTTTCAAGGAGAAATTTTTTTGCAGTATGCAGCAAATGTGGCCCATCTACCATTATTGTGATGATCCAAGTTCCCTACTACTCTGTGTCACCCAATAATTTATACCTATCATTTTCTCCCAGTTGCAAGCAGAGGGGGCCGCCCATTTTATTATTGTCTGATGTTTTTGGGACATGGATCCAAGAGCACCACTTTTTGAGTGGATTCGCCTTTAACCTTTTCCCATTTGAGCCTAAATATTCCCAGATTCAACATTTTAACTGTAAGAAATGATGGCCCCAGAGAAAACCCAGCTTTGATGATTACATCTTCTCCATCATATTATATTCAATCACATATGCTATTTGTCATTCACTGGCTTTACTAAAGTCTGTTTTCTTGTGTCTTCTGATTTCTAATAAACTTCTTTTTCAAATAAAGAACAATTTTCTACTATATTCAAAACCTCACTTGCAACTAATACTGATGAAGCCATTTTATCCATAATTAATTTTCTACCCAACCAACCAAAAGGATTTAGAAAATACAAATGCTCCCCTATAAAATTGGAAGATGAGAATTGAGAGCATAGGAATGATGAGTTGTAAAAAGTGAAGACTGGGGTGAGAGTTGATGTGTGTCCTAATGGGGCTTGTGTTGTGTTAAAAGACCATGGGATATACATACAAAGGTACCGCTACCATCTAAACTGAATTAAGACCCACGTATTTACCAATATCATGTCACAGACTCAGAATCCATCCCAAGTAGCCCAGAACATGAATAACCCCTATTTACCCACTGGATATCCAAACATTTAAAAGAATTGTAGCAATAATTCAATTTGTCCATGGAAAAAGACACAAGATAACATGTTTGGTAACTTCATATTCATTCCAAGACACAGACCCTTCAACATACCTATTTTCAAATGCTTAGGGGCCTGACAAGGGAACATTGGTGGGCCATTACATGTTCAAGCTGAATTCATAGTGATACGCACAAGACAACTATTAAATGTGTCAATTTATCACTCTACTCGTTGTGCCTCCTATATTCAACACCCCTTGCACTCAAATCACTTATCACATCACTTGTGCAAGTTGCAAACTTTTCAAAGGTGGAAGATGCACTCATGGCACAAACGTCTTCCATAACCTAGTGCAATTCAATGTATGCCTTTGAGCAAAGTGAGACGCAACCTAGGTCGCATCTATAATTTTATAGAATATTGGAAATTTGGACATATAAAACATTTGGCACTCTCATACATCACCAAATATGTTCAATTTATTGAAAAAGAGTCAAAATGACACTCTTTTTCCTATACTCTTAAGAACAACAAAAAATAAATAAAAGATACCTAGGCTCTCCACATCAACAAAGTGCGCATCTCAGCCGAGGAGTTGCTTTTCCTTGAGCCTAGGCACACCTAGGGCACGCTTTCAACAAACTGTTAACCATTAAGAGTAGATATAATTATGCCTAAAAGATCAATACGAGTAACCTCAACTCCCTAACTTTGCCTTAACTTCGAGTTGTCAAAAACTCGTTCTCTAGGCGATAATAACAAAACCCGCTCAATGGAGGCTAAAGTGATAATAATGAGATCCACCCTAGTTATTTTGGATGATGATACAATTATATTTTTGAGGATCATTATGGCTAAACCAATACTCCCTAACTTTGTGTGGGATTCAAGTCATGAATCCCTCATTGTGTCAAAAACTGTCATCTTAGTTATAATAATGAGATTGAAAGAAAGCTGCCTCCAAAGGTAATTCAGTATATTTGGCTCTACTGTCTGGTCTCCCTAGAGGGCATTCTTGCTGTGTACTCAACATGATTGAATTCCATACAAAGATTGAACTTCCAACCTGTATGAGACCATCAATTTAGAATAATGCATCTGCTAAGTCTGGGCAGAATTACACCAAAACAGTACCATATTAACTGGATGTTGGTATCAACTCTTTTGTTCAATCTAAATTATCTAATGTTTCTAATGACAAGGTTTAGCTTGTTCCATAGACAATAATAGATTGGTTGCCAAAGGAAGATAATACATACCAAATGACTATAGCTGAGCTTTCCAGTCAATTTGTTTAATCAGAAATCAATGTAACTGTAAACAAGTAAATTTTCCAGACAGATAGATAGTTTCCTGATAATTCCAAACAACTTCCAGATGCCAGCTATAAGAAATACAATCCATGCACAACATTCCAAATAAAAGTCTCTCCTCAAGAGACCATTGGCTCAGGACTGGATGATGATAAAATGTCCAGCAGAGAGTTCTGGGGCTCCAGTTCCTCGTGCCACAATGGAAGGGTGTCACCAGGGTAGAAGTTTTTCGTCACCCCCTCTGAGTTTATCTGCAGAACATACACAATGATGCATTCTATAATAAATAGCTAGTGGGTATTAATTCTTTAAGTCAAAATGCAATTTAGATGAAGTAAATGTGAAGCAAGTTGTTCTCTGAAAAGATCAGGATCCTTGAACTCCATTCAAATCCAATTTACTGTTAGCCCAGAACCCTCCACGTGACAAACAATATGTATGCAATTGTTTATCAATGGAGAAAAAAATGATGTTTACATGTCAACAACACATGCAACCACCATACAAGGATCTCTCATCACATAAACCATATGTTAAACATAAGTGATGCATATTTGATTGCTTTCAAGAATTAAAACAACATATTCAGCAAAAAATTACTACGTGGGATTGTAGTGAAGGGTGTTTATTATTTGTTTTATCCAAACATTTTTCTAAGCAACATAACAGCCTAGAGAAATTAAACATTCAGAGATATAAAAACAGCCATCACACCATAAGCAATTGTATCAATATAATACAATCACCAAGAGAGTTCAATACACAATTCAAAGTCAGGGCAGTGGTTAATTCTATGTCTATTATTTTATCCTAGAACCCTATATTCGATCCTCCTCTTCCTCCACCCAACTGACACATGCATGAAACGATTCTTAAAGTTTTTTTTTTTTTTTTTTTCCCTAAAAGCATGCTGATTAATTAACAAAAGACCCTGTCAACTGAACATAGCTGGGGCCTGGGAAAACACCTGACTTCAAGCTGGCAATTCAAGTTTTTGAAGATAAACAACAAAGGCATAGAGGACAGCCCCCATTGTTTTTGATTGGCTTATCTACAAATGCATAATAGCCTAATAGGATGAAGGTTAAAATTTTGAGAACCAAAGCTGAAGGACTGTTTATGATAATTATATTGTGTTATGCAATAATTGTACTTTGGATCATGGAATCTCTCATAATCAGGAGAGGCTCCTTTTTTGAACCTTGTTGATAGCATGATTTTTTCTCGGCTTTGAGGGGACTATTGTTTAGTTTTCTTATATTTTTCCCTTTCAATCCAAACCAAGGTCTAAGCCCAAAACCTCAGAGGCCCAACTCATGCATCTAGGAGCTTTAACATCCCTATTCAAGCCTTTTTTCTAACAAAAATTAAAAATGAAAGAACAAGGAAACACCATATTAGCATTTTATAAATAACATTTATCACCTCAAAAATAATAATAAATTTACCTAGATAGGTCTAAATGTAAAATTGAAAAAGAGAAACACTTTAATTATCACAAGTTCAAGGTCAAATTGTTGTTGAAGATTGGCTTTGCCCAGGGGTTTCAATCCCTTCTCATCAGGGTCAATGGAGTGTATTCAACAAACAGAAATGAATGAAAGAAGAACTCACAGTGACAGTTCGAACAACACCACCACTTGCACCATCTCGAGCAATAGCAAGAGAAACAGCCTTCACTACCAATTTCTGCATTAGGAAACCAAATTTATTAAGAAAAATAACTCCCAGCAATGAGCTTAGTGACTAACAGCATTTTCAATAACAATGTCAATCAAAATTTTCCTATTTACCACAAATACAGAAAATTTAACATGATATAAAATAAAGCACTGGGTGAAAAAGCCTAGATTTCTGCAAATTGCTTGTTTTGTTTTCCTTTTTCCCACTCTTCCATTAGTCCATGAGGCAGCATCACCTCATTACACATCACCATAACTGTAATATGATGGTGAGTATAGTTAGTATTAACTGGGCAATTCAGGAGCATTGTGAGATATCTGGCATTTGAGAATCACTATGAGGCAAATGTTCAGATAAGGGGCCCTTTTTTTTTTTTCAGAAAATCTTACATTGTTAAAAAGAAGAAAAAAAAAGGCAGTGCCACCAACAAATCCCAGCAAGAATTTACAGGATAGCTGAAATTATAGAATAACTCAACTGAGGAAAAGCCCTAGATAATAAAGCAAAAAAGTAATTGGAGTTTGGAATAATAAAAAATTACATATGTTGAATATAATGTATTTATAGTGTATAATCTTTCCTTGTTAATATAGGTCACATGTATGGTAGTTAGAACTCCTAGCCTTGTATATATATATATTTCTCAATTGTAAGTAGATATTACATGAATGAGAATTAAGGTCTTTCTTCTTTCTCTCTCTCTCAACATGGTATCAGAGCCAAGGGAGAAAACCTAATTCTTTCCAGTTTCCCGTGTCATCAACTCCGGGAAACCTTCCGGTGACCGTGTTTCATTCCGGTCACCTTCCCCATCTCCCAATACTTTCCGGTCAGTCGGATCGTCGTCAGAAAACACTCACCGCCGGTGAACTTTTCCGGCGACGTCTTTTTCCGACACCGACCCTACCAGAAGGAGCGCCTGGAGGAGATCTCCAACTTTTGTGAAAGCACCGGAACCAAAAGATCATCCACGCGCCGGCCACGCTCAATTTTCCGTCCGGCGACTGCATCTCACGCGCCGGCGCATGAGGGCGCGTGAGGACTTTCCCGGCCACGCGCCTCCTCCTCCAGCCTCGCTTGATGCCGATTAGCCTTCCTTCATCCCTGGTTCTGCCATCCGAGCCCTGCACGTACCTCTTTTGGGGTTTTTTGCCTCAGCCGACCCTCCAAACAGTTTTTCCGGCGAGCTTTGGCTACTTTTTCTCCATCCTAATCCCTGCACGTGCCTAAGGAAGTGTTCTTCTACCTTTCCGGTGGTGCCACGCCGCGATCTGAAGCCGTCTTAGGGCTTTCTTCGATCCAAATATACTTCGTTCTCCAGATAAGTAGATATGACTATTAAAACTTCCATTTTTTCCTCTGTTATATCTGGATCTCCTATGACTACTTCGGAGAAATTGGTTGGCAGTGACAATTATCTTTCCTGGTCTGCCTCTGTTGAACTTTGGTTTATGGGTCAAGAATATGAGGATCACTTGATTACACAGGAGGTAGATATCCCTGAGGTTGACCGCGTACAATGGAGGAAGATAGATGCACAGTTATGTAGTGTATTATGGCAATCGGTTGATCCCAAGATTCTTCTTCATCTTCGGGCCTACAAAACTTGTTTTAAATTTTGGACTCGGGCCAAAGGATTATATACGAATGATATCCAACGTCTTTATAAGGTGGCTTCTGCTATTGTCCGTATCAGCCAACAGGACTTGGATCTATCTACTTATATTGGCCAGATTGCCTCTCTTAAGGAGGATTCTTGACTGTGATGCCTCTTTACTCCTGATGTTGGGCCTCAACAAACATAGTTTGGACAAGTTCTTCATGGTTCTTACTCTTATTGCCTCCGTCCGGATCTTGAGCCTGTCCGTGATCAGATTCTTGGTAGTTCATCAGTTCCGTCCTTGGATGATGGTTTGCTCGCCTCCTCTGTTCTCCTCCACTCAGACTTTGCCATTTGATAGCACTTCAGATTCTTCTGTGTTAGTTTCTCAAACTAGCTCTTGAGGAGGCCGCAGTGGTACCCGAGGTAGAGGTCAACGTCCTCATTGCACCTATTGCAATAAACTTGGCCACACTCGTGATCGTTGCTATCAGTTACATGGACGACCTCCTCACACTGCCCATGTGGCCCAGTCCTTTGATTCTCCGCTGGCTCAGCCTCCGAGCTCTTCCGCATCTCAGGCTTCTGTTGCCTCTGTTGCCCAGCCTGGTAATGCCTCTGCCTGCCTTACCCACACATCTTCTCTTGGACCCTGGATTCTAGATTCTAGAGCTTCTAATCACTTATCTGGTAATAAGGATCTTTTCTCCTCTATTACTACTACCTCTGCTTTACCTACTGTTACCTTAGCTAATGGTTCTCAAACTGTGGCTAAAGGTATTGGTTTGGCCCTTCCTCTGCCCTTCTCTACCTCTCAACTTCTGTCCTTTATACTCCTGGAATGTACCTTTTAATCTTATTTCCATCAGCCAAAATCACTCGTACTTCTTAATTGCTCGTATTACCTTTTTTTGATAACATTTGTTGACCTTGCAGGGACCGGAGTACGGGGGAAGACGATTGGCAATAAGGACGTGAGATCTCAAGGCCTCTAATTCACCTCACCATCGGATTCATCTCTTGCAGGTTTGCATTTCCACTGATGTCCTCTCCCTCATTCACAATCGTTCTGGGCCACCCTAGTCTCTCCAAGTTCCAGAAGATGGTCCCTGTTTTTCCACTTTGGTCGTCGTTCAGGTGATGAGTCATGTCAGCTTGGAAACATACTTCGTCGTCTGTTCCCAAGCTGTTTTGAATAATCGGGCAAGTTTCCTTTGAGCTTGTCCACACTGATGTTTGGGGTCCTTGTCGACTGCGTCACTTTAGGTTTCAGTATTTTTCACTTTTCAGATGAAACTTTCTGATGTACTTGGTTATTTTTTAATGAAAATCGAGACTGAGTTATTCTCTTATTTTCAGAAATTTTATGCTGAAATCCAAACCCAATTCAAATATTTTCTATTCGTTGTTACAGCAGTGACAATGCCCAGGGAATATTTTTCAGCCCCTTACTTCGTTTATGTCTCATCAGGGATTCTTCATTCAGTCCCTTACTTGTGATCATACTCTTCAACAAAATGGGGTAGCTGAACGCCAGAGATCGACATCTTGTTGAGACAGCTGTACTATCTCCTCCATAGTAATGTTCCTTTTCGTTTTTGGGGGGACGTTGTCTTACCTCCTTGTTATTTGATTAATCGTATGTCCTCCTCTGTCTTACACGATCAGATTCCCACTCCCTTCTCTTCCCTGGACCAACCACTTTATTTCCTTCCTTCGTGTCTTTGGTTGTACTTGCTTTGTTCATATTCTCACTCCTGGACAAGACAAGCTTTCCACCAAAGCCATGAAGTGCCTCTTCTGGGATACTCCAGACTTCAGAAGGTTATCGTTGTTATTCCCTTGAGGACTCATCGATACTTTATCTCCGCTGATGTTCACATTCTCTGAGGACTCACCATACTTTTCCACCACTTCTGAGTCTCTTCCTGTTTCTGAAGTCTTGCCTATTCCCCATTGTCTCCCCACCTGATGCTATGCTCTCCTCGACCACTTCAGGTTATCATCGTCGCCCTCGGGTCGTTGCTCCTCTCCCTTTTGGCTGAGGCACCTGCTGACTCACTCGCTATCCCTTCAGCTTCACCTGCCCCGACTCTGCCTTCTCCTAATGACTTACCCATTGCTGTTCGGAAAGGTACTCGCTCTACTCGTAATCCTCATCCTATTTACAATTTTTTGAGTTATCATCGATTATCCTATTCTGGTTTTTGTTTCTGCTATATTCCTCCTTTTCTCCAAAGAGACCATGAAGCTCTTTCCATCCAGGCTGGCGACGGCAATGGTGGAATGAAGATGGCTGCTCTGCACTCTATGGCTTGGATCTTGTTGTTCCCTCTGTAAATCTACCGTTGGCTTGTCGTTGGGTCTACGCAGTTTAATGGGTTGGTCATATGGTCAGGTTTGAATCGCTTAAGGCCCGCTTAGTTGCTAAAGGCTATACTTCAGGTTTATGGTTCCTGAATTATGTGACACATTCTCTCTCTGTTTGCCAGATGCTTCTGTCCGTCACTGCTTCTCTCCATGGATGTATGTGTTTCTTGGCCTTTATTAGTTGGATATTAAAAATGGTCTTCTCTTCTATGGTGATATTGCGAGGAAGTTTCAAATATGGGAAGCAACCCTGTTTTGTTGCCAGGGGGAGTACTTGGTTAGTGTGGGCGGTTACAGCCATTCTCTATATGGCTTGAAAAATCTCTCGAGCATGGTTTTGGCCGCTTTAGTTATGTTTTCAAGAGTTTGGCATGCTTTTTCGCAGTACAGCGAACCATTCAAGTTTTTCTCATCATCAATAATCTTTGTGGCAGTGGTATTTATCTGTTGTTTATGTGGACACCGACATCGTCATTACAGGCAGTGATCAGGATGGTAATTCAATGAAACTAAAGCAACATCTTTTAACACTTTCAGACCAGACTTGGGAAACTCAGTATTTCTTGGAATTGAGATAGCTCAATCCAGTTTGGTGTGGTCCTTTCCCAAAGGAAGTATGCTTTAGACATCCTGGAAGAACCGGTATGTTAGACTGTAACCGTTGTAGACACACCTTGAACCGAATGTCAAACTTGTACCAGGACACAGGGAGCCTTTAGGAGACCCCGGAGAATATCGACGGTCGTAGGTAATTGAACTATCTCCACATTACTCGTCCAGACATTTCTTTTCCTGTGAGTGTGTTATCAATTCCTACATACCAATGTGATAGCCATTGGATGCGTAATCCGCTTCTTCGATATATCAAAGTAACCCAGGCCAGTGTGTTGTACGAGAACAATAAGAGGTCATACTTAGGTTGTTTGTACACAATATGCAGTATGGGCTGGCTCACCACAGATAGACGTTCC
>JBAPGN010000561.1:0-22267 GCA_037355405.1 Vitis amurensis | reverse complement strand
AAGCAACCACTTCCACTGACTTTGCTGAGAAGATGCTTTATTCATTACGAGGTCATTGCTTTCCATCATGCCCATCACAAATCCTTTAGTCATGCAAGTCATCCAAGAACGCTTTTAAAATTTTTTTGATAAGTAAAAGAAGTGAGTATAATATAAATAGAATGCCAAAAATGAGCACACCAAGTACACATGATGTATACAATAGTCGCCAAAAAGGCACAAAGAAAAGGAAAGAGGGACAAGAAGAAACTACTCCTTCCATCAATGAGAACTCAACCAATCAATGAAGTCAATTTAGGACATTGGATCTACATCTATATACAAATTAGTCCATGACGTAGGATTACAAAAAAAAAGTGTTTTTCAGTCTTTGATTAGATTACTCCTCATTTTCAAACACTATTCTAATTCTTTCCTTCCAAATTGTCCAAAGAATGCACGAAGGAGCTACTCACCATGTTTTTTTTTTCTCTTTTTACCAACAAAAGAGTCATGTCATCCTAAGAAGGCCTCTCAAACCAAGGAAGATAACACCCAAGATATGCCAAAAAGAGAAAATAACAATTGTCATAAAACTCATCATGCCACAATGGAGGAGGATGTGATTAATGGATTCTTCTTCAATATGACTAAGGAAACATCTGTTTGCCAACGACCACCTTCTCCTCTGAAGCTCATCCAAGGAATTCCACCTTCTCCTCTGAAACTTTTCCCCATATTGCCTCCCAAGCAAAGAAGCTCGCCTTAGGCAAAGCCAAGGAATTCCAAATAATACCATTGGGAAAGAAACTAACTTCCCAGTACCAGGACACCATAAAGGTATTTGACAGAAAAAAATTTGCTCTTTGACTTTATCCAAATCATCCTATCGTCAACTTCCCTATTCACTGCCTTCCTTTGCAGTCTTGAAAAGAATCACTCCACATTTTCGATCTAATCATTTAAATGTCTAGATTTGCAAGAATTCCAAAAACCCTCTTCATTTGAATAATCCCATAAATCTGCATAGCTATGGAAAATAAAGAAAGGAAAGATTCACACAAAGGCTCATGTCCACAGCACTTACACATCTCCCATTGCCCATCAAAAAGGAGACTTTATTGCTAAAAAGATCTCAATCCTTCTTGATGGCATTCCATAACCCAACTCCATACCTCATCTCTCACTTCATGAGAATGCCACCACCCTTCATCTTCCCCATATTTTCTACCTATAACCTGCTTCTGGAAAGTCCCCCTTTCCAAAGCAAAACGCTAACTCCACTTGCATAGAAGGGCCTTGTTAAGCAAAGATGGACACCTAACACCCAAGCCACCCTTTCTCTCTAAAGCCCCCCCCACCCCACCCCACCCAAAGAAATCCCTTTGAATATGCTCCAACCTCAATCTAAATATTCTTGGCATGCAAAACAAAAACATAAAATAGACAAGCAAACTAGATAAAGTGTTTCCTATTAGAGTGAGTCACACCTTTGGAGATATATTGACTTCTCCACAATGGATGTCTTTTATGAAACTACTCTCCCAACCCATTCTAAGATGCTATTGATTTAAAAGGGGCATCCAAAGGAAGACTTAAGCAAGTGGGCGGAAGATTTTGCACTTTACAACCCCTCTCTCTAAAGCCAAATCTTCCATTTTCTCTACCCTCTAGACTAGAATCAACTCGCTCTTGTCCAGGTTTATTTTCAGCTTTGAAATTGCCTCAAACCACATAAGCAATCAGCTTAAGCCATTGGATCATAAGAAGCCTCATAGAAAACTATGCTATCATTAGCAAACAACTTATGAGATACATCCGACCCTCTCCACCTTTGCTCCTCACCCTAAACCCCAACAAGAAGCCCCCATCCCTAGCCCTCTTGAGATGGCAACTGAGTGCCTGCATGGCTAGCACAAACAAATAGGGTGAGAGAAAGTCTCTTTGCACCAAGCCCCAAGAGCTTTGGAAAAATCCAAACGAGATGCCATTAACAAGGATAGAGAGTTCTGCTGTGAGAGTACTCGAGGACCTTGTCATACTGAGGCACGATGAACTGCAAAGTTGAAAAGTTTGAAGTGGAAAAAAAGTCTTTTCAGGTGAAGTTTGAAGGATTGAATGGTGGAACTTGGGTTTCAGTAACAGAAAGGAGCCGTGGTTTTGTTGTATCAGTAGAATTTGGAAGGGAGGAGGTGGTTTGGTTAACGGAGCATTTGAAGAAAGCTGTGGAGTTGGAGGATACCAGGGGATTCACACGAAAGTTCAGGGGCGAGAATAAGATCCATCTGATGGAGATTTGCTTCAACAATAGAGGGCGTTTCATGAAAATCACCGAGATTGCCACAAGAAGGAATCCTTTACTTCTTGTCATCCCCGAGGGTGATAAAGGTAGTGGATGGGATGTCCTTAGGAGGGCGATTATTTCAGTGCAAGATTATTCTGATCAAGTCGGAGAAGAGCGGAAGAAGATGTTTGGCAATAATCAGTTGAGCAGAGGCAGATATAGAGGTGGCCGGTCATACGCAGAGGTGGTTGCAGAGGATGGAATTAGGAGTGGAGTTCCAGTAGCAGCTGGAAAATGGGCCAGAGCCGTAATATGTGAAAGCAATGAAAAAGTTCAAGATTGGACTGATGAAGGCAAGGCCATTGCGAGGTTGTTGGGAGTGAAAGGTATGGTGTCTATAAATCCCATTTCCGCCTTTAAGGGGTGTTTCTTTGTGAGTACAGCAGGAAGAGCAAAATGGTTACAAGAGCAGGAGAGGCTTTTAGTGAAAGGAAGGCTTGTTCTCCTAAGAAGATGGTCGCCAAGAGAAAATATGTTTATTCCTGGAAAATTCAGAAGGGGTTGGTTAGTGTTGAAAGGCCTTCCTTTTCACTTGTGGGAGGTAGACCAGCTGAAATTCATCTTGAAGAAGTGGGGGAGGGTGACGGAGGTAGCAAGGGAAACCGTGAAGCTGTTGGATTTGACGAAGGTGAAGCTGTGGGTGGAGATGCATCCTAGAGTCGTGCTTCCAGCGTTGCTCGAGGTGGAAGACGGGGCCTGGAAGCATACTGTAGCAGTTTCAGTCATCGGAGAAGAGGGCGAAGACGGCAATGTCACGTCCGAGACATCCCACTGCAGGTACGAGTGGATGAAAGAAGGGGGTTGCGTCTCTCAGACGCCAAAATTTGCAGAGGGGCTACGAGGTAGTATCAGGGGTAATGAGTGCTACAGGAGGGAGCTTCTTCCCCGGGCACGCTATCGGCGTTCAAGTACGAGCATGGCGGCCAAAAGGGAGAATGGATGGGAAGGGAGCAGACTGGGCTTTGTAGAGGAAGTCATTCTTGGGCCCACAGGGCCTGAGTCTTCCACTAAAGCCCATCCAGTTAGGGCCCAAAAAGGGAGAAGGAGTCGTGGGGCTTCACGCTGGCCCAGACGTCCCTCAAGCCCATGACGCTGCCGCATCCCGTTCTTCTCCACAGAGAGCGGGCTCCTCTGCAAAGGCGTCCACGCAGCCTCGTTCAGGCGATGAGAGGGCCGGCGTCGAAGCAAATCTAGGAGAGGATGGTCGGGCCGATGAGATTCAGGCCCTGATTTCATCCAACCCTAGCCCACCTTCAGAGATAGAAGAGGAGAGTGATGGGCGTCGGACTGTGGGCTGTAAGTCATCAGGCCCGTTGGGGTTGGGCCAAGTTCAAGGTGGCTCGCTGTCGTCTGGCTCGAGATATGGGTCTCGAGAGAGAGAAAGTGCAGCAAGAAAAGGGGAAAGCTTCAATGGATCAGAAGGAAGACTTCACGCAAAAGGAAAAAACGATGGATTCAAGGGAGATGTGGTCCAAACTATTCCTTCCAAGCGCGGATCGCCGTCATGGACAACGGAGTAGCAGCGAGACTCTTCCCCTACGGAGCGCAGCGTCATTTAACGAAGGCCACAATCTGGAAGTGGATGGCGGGATGGGATCTCATCAGACTCGAGGTATCAGAGAGAGCCCCATCTTCCGTTGTCTTCTGCCAAGGAATTGCAACAGTTGGTCGAAGGAGGAAACCTCGATGTCAAGAGGAGTGATGGAATCGCGAAAATCCCAACTCAAAGAAGACAAAGGAGGATTTACGGGCCGAGCGGGGTATGATCCTGGTAGCTCTTCAGTCACGGTGTCACCTTCTATTCCAAGAACCAGAGGTAAAGACATCATTTTGGGAGGAAATTGTGAAGTTCCGGGAGTGGAAAGCTTGGAGGTAAGTCAGCCTTTTTCTTCTCAGCCACCCGAGCCTTATCCCTCTCCATCCTGTAATCTGGCAATGATCTTCCGTGTCCCTCTGGTCCTCATCTCCCATATTCAGAAATTCTTTCCCAGTCTCCTTCGGTAATCAAGGTAAATTCAAAATTTTTCCCGAATAGGCGATGTTGGCCCATTAAATTTTGTTGGCATCCCTGTCCATGTTGAGGAGGAGAATCAGAGAGCTGTTTTTAACCAGATGTCCGAGAGTTCCACCCCTGGGAAGTCTTCTAACCTGATGCCAGGCAGTCCGGGGGTTAATGAGGCATCCCCGCCGGAAGACTTTCTTATAGATGGTCTGTCCCCCAGGAAAATGGCTAAAGTACGTGAGGTCCTAAGCTCTCTGGACATTAAGGTGTACTCTAGGAGGAAGAATAGAGGTCCATAGGCGTTTGAATCCAGGTGGATTTGGTTTGGAGGGTTAGGGCCTGTGTGTTTTTCCATGAAAATCATCAGTTGGAATGTTAGGGGTTTGGGTTCAAGTAATAAGCGAAGAGTGATTAAAGATTTCCTTAGGTTAGAGAAGCCGGATGTTGTGATGATTCAGGAAACAAAAAAGGAGAAGTGCGACAGAAGGCTAGTGGGCAGTGTATGGACGGTCAGAAATAAGGATTGGGTTTTTCTCCCGGCGAGTGGGGCTTCTGGTGGGATTTTGTTCATTTGGGACTCAAAAAAGTTGAGCAAGGAGGAGGTGGTATTAGGCTCTTTCTCGATATCGGTCAAATTCGCCTTGGAGGGATGTGGACCTCTTTGGATTTCTGCAGTTTATGGTCCAAATAGTCCCTCTCTTAGGAAGGATTTTTGGGTAGAACTTTATGACATTTGTGGTCTAACTTTTCCGTTGTGGTGTGTGGGCGGTGATTTTAATGTCATAAGGAGAAGTTCAGAAAAATTGGGGGGCTCTAGGCTAACTTCAAGCATGAGGGACTTTGATAGTTTTATCAGAGAAAGTGAATTACTTGATCCACCTCTTAGGAACGCATCATTCACTTGGTCAAACATGCAAGAGTCTCCCGTATGCAAGAGATTAGACCGTTTTCTTTACTCAAATGAGTGGGGGCAGCTATTTCCCCAAGGCATTCAAGAAACCCTTATCAGAAGGACCTCGGATCATTGGCCAATTGCTTTGGATACCAATCCGTTCACGTGGGGCCCAACTCCTTTTAGATTTGAGAACATGTGGCTGCAACATCCTAGTTTCAAGGAGAACTTTAGAAATTGGTGGAGGGGTTTTCAAGGAGACGGATGGGAAGGCCACAAGTTCATGAGGAGATTACAATTTGTTAAAGCCAAAGCGAAGGAATGGAATAAGCTTTCTTTTGGAGTGCTTAATGAAAAGAAAAAAGGTATCCTCAAGGATTTAGCTAACTTAGACGCCATCGAGCAGGATGGGGGTCTCACCTCTGAATTGTTAGGTCAAAGAGCCTTAAGAAAAGGGGAGCTAGAGGATTTAATTTTGAGGGAGGAAATCCATTGGAGACAAAAAGCTAGGGTGAAATGGGTTAAGGAAGGGGATTGCAATTCTAAGTTTTTTCATAAAGTGGCTAATGGTAGGCGAAATAGGAAGTATATCAAGTCATTGGAAAATGAAACGGGCTTAGTGTTGAATAATGCCGCGAGCATCACAGAGGAGATCTTACTCTACTTTGAAAAACTCTACGCGAATCCTATAGGAGAGTCTTGGAGTATTGATGGTTTAGATTGGTCTCCTATTTCGGAAGAAAGTGCAATAAGTTTGGTTGCCCCTTTTACAGAAAAAGAGATTTCTAAGGCCATATTTCAGATGGATAGGGACAAGGCTCCGGGGCCTGATGGCTTTACTATTGCAGTATTCCAAGACTGCTGGGATGTGATTAAGGAGGATTTAGTGAGAGTGTTTGCAGAGTTTCATAGGAGCGGAGTTATCAATCAAAGCACTAATGCCTCTTTCATTGTTCTTTTGCCCAAAAAGAGTACGACAAAGAAAATCTCAGACTTTAGACCCATTAGTTTGATCACTAGTCTCTATAAGATAATAGCCAAAGTGCTCTCAGGGCGTCTAAGAGGGGTCTTACATGAAACCATCCATTCTACTCAAGGAGCTTTTGTTCAAGGGAGACAAATAATGGATGCAGTCCTCATAGCAAATGAGATAGTGGATGAGAGAAGACGATCAGGGGAGGAAGGAGTCGTCTTTAAAATTGATTTTGAAAAGGCTTACGATCACGTAAGGTGGGATTTTTTAGATCAAGTGTTGGAGAAGAAGGGGTTTAGTCCTAAATGGAGGAAATGGATGAATGGATGCTTGTCCTCGGTATCTTATGCAGTATTGGTGAATGGTAACGCTAAAGGTTGGGTTAAGGCATCGAGAGGATTAAGACAAGGAGACCCTTTATCCCCCTTTTTGTTTACTTTAGTAGCAGATGTATTGAGTAGGGATGCTTGTGAGAGCAGAGGAGAGAAATATGTTGGAGGGTTTCAGGGTGGGTAGAAATAGAACTAGGGTATCTCATTTGCAATTTGCCGATGACACCATCTTCTTTTCTAACACTAGGGAGGAAGACTTGCAGACTCTCAAGAGTCTTTGTTAGCATTTGGGCATATTTCTGGACTTAAGGTCAATTTAGACAAGAGTAATATTTATGGCATCAATTTGGATCATGCTCACATTTCAAGATTGGCTGAGACACTTGGATGCAAGGCTTCTGGCTGGCCTATACTATATCTGGGTCTTCCTTTGGGCGGGAACCCCAGGGCAGGTGGTTTTTGGGATCCTGTGATTGAGAGAATTTCAAGAAGATTAGATGGTTGGCAAAAGGCATACCTATCCTTCGGCGGGAGGATAACTCTCATCCAATCTTGCCTTACCCATATGCCCTGTTACTATCTTTCTTTATTTAAGTTACCCGCTTCAGTTGCTGCCAAAATCGAGAGGTTGCAGAGGGATTTTTTATGGTCAGGGATTGGGGAAGGTAAAAGCGACCATTTAGTCAGGTGGGATGTCGTGTGTATGCCGAAGGAAATAGGGGGTTTGGGTTTTGGGAATATTTCTCTAAGAAATCTCGCTCTTTTAGGAAATGGTTGTGGAGGTACCCTAGAGAGGGTTCAACTCTATGGCATCAGGTCATACTAAGCATCTATGGTTCACACTCCAATGGTTGGGATGCTAACACAATAGTCAGAATGGTCACATCGTTGTCCTTGGAAGGCTATTTCTCAAGTCTTTCAAGAGTTTCCTCGTTTACTCGATTTGTGGTAGGAAATGGGGAAAGAATTCGCTTCTGGGAAGATTTGTGGTGGGGGGACCAACCTTTGGGGATCCCAATATCCAATCTATTTAGAGTAGTCTTGGATAAAACATACCTATTTCTTCAGTTCTTGGTCTACTCGTCCTTTCTCTTGGAATTTAAATTTCCGTCGTAACTTGTCAGATTCTGAGATTGAGGACTTAGAAGGCCTCATGCGCTCTCTTGATGGAGTGCATTTATCTCCTTCGGTTCCAGATGCCAGATTGTGGCCCTTGTCTTCTTCAGGGCTTTTTTCAGTTAAATCTTTCTTCTAGCTTTATCCCAATTTTTTGGTCCTCCTCAGGTTTTCCTTCTAAATTCGTTTGGAATTCTCAAATTCCTTTCAAAGTGCAGTCCTTCATCTGGTTAGTGGCACACAAGAAGGTGAATACTAATGACATGCCTACAAGTTGAGAAGACCCTACAAAGCCCTTAGTCCGGATATTTGTATTCTGTGCATGAAGCATGGGAATCAGCTGTCATATTTTTCTTCATTGCTCCTTGACGATTGGGTATGGCACAGGTTATTTCAGTTAGCTAAGATGGATTGGGTTCCCCCGAGAAGCATCCTTGACATGATGTACATCAAATTCAATGGATTTGGTTTCGTCTAAGAGGGGGATAGCCTTGTGGCAAGCTGCAAACATCGCTCTTATTCGGATTGTGTGGAGGGAAAGGAATGCGAGGATCTTTGAGGATAAAGCAAGGAATTCAGAGGCTCTATGGGACTCTATTGTTTTCCTTGCTTCTCTTTGGGCCTATTGTTCCAAGGTTTTTAAGGGGACTCCCCTTAACGCGTTACTTCTTGATTGGATAGCTGTATGTACTCCATAAGGAGTGGTCTTTTTAGAGTGTTTGCTCGTTTTTTCAGTGTATTTTTCTATAGTTTAGCTGTCTTTGGCAGGAGGATTCCTCATCCTTCTTTTGTACTTTTTTTCTATCAATAAATCTTTGTGTCGTTTCCAATCAAAAAAAAAAAAAAAAAACAAGGATAGAGAGTTATGTTTTTTCAATGTCAAGCTTGCACAACACACCACAACTATTACTTTTCAACATAGAGTCAATAGCCTCATTAGCTATAAGTATTGTATCTAAAATTTATCTTCCCTCCACAAATGCATTTTGGAACTTGGAAACCACTTTACCCACGACCTTCTTTAGTCTATTTCCAATACTTTAGCTAAAATCTTATAAAGGCGCCCACCAAGCTTATATGCTAAAATATTTAAGGTCTTTTGCCCCAACTCCCCCACCCCCACCCCAACCCCAACACACACACACAACACCTTTCTTTATCTCATTTTCCTTTGTTAATCAAACCCCATTAGAAAACTTAGTATCACTATACCTGGTTTTGCAAAATATCTTTAACAAAACAAATTTCAGAAAACTCCACTTCATATGATTAAGTATTGCAAACCTTTTCACACTTATCCATTGTAGAGAAAGGGTTTGAAGTATTTTGAGAAATTCCCTCAAAACGTTGACTCAATCACACCATCTAGACAGGCAAAACTTGTGAATTTTGGCGAGGTTGAGGTGTATTGCCAGCATTTTACCAGTGTTTCATGCTGTTTGCACATCAAGTAACTACTGGGATATATATCATTTTTAATGAAATATATTTGGAACTTCTGTTCTGGTAAAATGGATGGACATTGCTCAGTCGTAGTCATGATTATTGCTTGTATTTGAGAAAACTAGAGTTAAACCACTTTTTACACTTTGGAATTCAACATTTTGGAAAGAGCTCCAATTTATGTGGTGGACCATGAGGCGTGGGTGTATTGGAGGTGGACAGTGATTTCGCTGTACAGAGGGTAATATGTCCTTGTCCCGGCGGGGAACCTGGGGTGGGTTGGGTTTGAATAGATAATGGCAGTGGAGGGCTGAGAGGATAGAGGTGGCAGAGCCTTAGTTGATGGATGATGGTGAAGGCAGATGGGATGGTGGGGCAGGCAGAAACAGCAGAAGTAATTGAGGTGGTTGAGGCCAAACGATAGATGGAGCAGTTGTATGGTGGGCAAAGAGAGATGAATGTTTAAACCCAACAGGCCAAGCATGGCAGGAGGAATGTGGACCCGGGAAAACCTTTTATCGAAAGGTTGAGGACCAGTAGATGGGTGGTGACAGCGAAAAGTGAATAACTTTGTTCTCGAATGGTTTCCTCTCGATGGAGTGGTAGTCATTAAAAAAGGAGGTGGAATATGAAACGCAGTATATGGTGTTCTGGTTGGCCACATGACACACTTTAATCTCCAGCATACCTTTGTGCGTTCAATCAGCGAAACCCCTAAAAGGCTTTAATCTATTAATTCAAACTGCTTCTCTATTCGTTCTCAGATTGCCTAGTTGGTACTTTAGAATGAGATTGTGGAGCATCATTCAAAGGATTTTTCTGTGGTTCGCGTTCAGCCCACGGTATAGAGCAGCGCTCCTTTCAGGACAGCTTCATAAATTTCAAACTACACTTAGTAAGGTGGGCCTAATGTTGCCAAAAGCTCACAGTCGATCGTTTGTTTAGATAAAAGAAAAGGAGGTTGCGGAATGTGTTTATGACTTGGGTCACAATTCCAATTCCTAAAACCCGTTCCTTGGACAAAAGTGAAACGTACTCGGCGCCTTGTAGCAAAATGTAAGGACAAAGAGCCCTCTACGAAAACCAATCAATTTTCGCTCTTAAAATAAAGAATTAGAAGCAGAGTGCAAATAATTGGGGAGGAAGAGGAGGGTGGAGCCTCCATAGTAGCCAGGCTAGGAGCCAACAAAAAAGACTGCTTTATGGAGTGTGGATGTTAGTACGGAAAGCATTAGAAAGTAGGTGCGATCCACCCGGCATACCTAAGTGACACCCCCCTATCTATTGACCTCCATTGAATGTTGGCTCGACAGAGCTAATGGTATAGTTATGAGGCTTAAGATTTAGGTGCAAAGACAATTAGGTTGGGAACCACTCCTTCTGTTCGCGGTGTAGTTACAGTCATCTTTGTTGGAAAACTATTGGCCCCCTCTAGCAAACTCTAAAGGAGGGCTTGGGTAAATGAATAAGTCTATGGATACACACATATTTTAAAAAAGTGGGGGAAAGGGGGGGAAATGGAGCCCTTAACAATTACTGTGATGTTCAATAGGGTCCTCAAATAGATCAACAACGCACTTGGGAGATAGGGGTGGAATGATTATAAGACCGTAGTGTAGGACACAGAAGAACCCCAAGATTGATTTGTGTTCGCTTGTGCCCATGGGAGAAAACCGGATCACAATGCTGGTTAGGAGGATAGGGTGAGTGGATTGACTCGAGAAACAAAAATTAGATGAGCTTAGATATTATCGAAAAGGATAAAAAGTCTTGTTAAATAAAAGAAGGGAAGAACCATACCCTGCATCCCTTACCCCGGGATAACTGTGCTCTTTCGGTTTGCTCTTTCCCTTCGATAATTCCCAATATTATTGTAGAAGAATACAAATGGGTGATGTGTTGCAACCTTAAGAGTGTGAAAGGTTAATCCTTTGCTTGGAAGTTGCTTTCATTGTGGCTGAAAAATTCCAAAGAGTAAAGGAGAAAATCCCAAGAGTTCTAACTTTTGACCGTTATACGTTAATGATACGGGACATAGAGGATAGATGACATATCTCTGTGCCAATGTTTGCCCGAGAGAGTTGATACGATCGATCACTCTAATGTGTACTCCTTCGTGACGATATATAAAAATTGTGGTGTGGTGGATTTCGTCTTGTTCCTGGAGTCGGTGAGTTTTGGGGTAGGTGTGGGTGCTGTCCAAGCTCCCACCCGTAAATAAGGAAAAACTGCACTCCTGGAGGGGTGGAGGGGTTCTTGGTAGAAGATTAACAGAGGAAGGCGGAAGAGAACGAATAGGCAAGTGGGGGCATGCGTTTTTGTTGATTTTTGATAGCGAATTGAAATGAACCAGTACAAGGCTATAAGATTGCAGTTGAAGTAGTGTGTTGGTTCCATCTTAGCGCTGGAATAATGTGAACGTGTACTCCAATATCCCCATCCCCACCATGTTGTTTTCTGTGCGCTGCGCACCGCACATTGTGGATAAAAGGTGGTCCTATCGACCTTAATAGATTGGCATGGGTTCGCGGGTTAAGGGAGGAAGGTTTTTGTTTCGTTTGTGTGTTTTTGTCTGGTGCTTCAGGTATACTGTTTAATTGTCCTGTGTAAGCGTAGCTCCATACGCGCAGTATTATATGTACTCCTGTTGTTTGTGCCGTATGCTCCGGTATTCCATCGTCTTCATTCAAGTTATATTATGGTTGATTGCGCCTCATTGACGTAATACATTAGTGTCTTCTTTGCTTATAATTTATCAAAATGACACCTCCTAATAGGATATAGCCTTGGTTACAATGAGCTTACTTTGAAGGCGATTAATCTTGTATAAATTAGTAAGGATAAGAGAACCTATAAAAATTAAAACTTATACTAATGTAAATTTTATAGTGTGTAATTATTTAAGGTCTGTTTAGGAACATTACATTCAAAAATGGTTTTTAAATAGTTCTAGTTAAATCTCCATATTTTTTCCAAGGTCTCAAACTCTATAACCATAAAAAAATATTTTTTCCAATTAAAAAGATATAACTTTCGCATGTGCCACTTCTGGCTTCTTCTAAGCCATAAAAGTGAACCCAATATAGATGGAATGCAATCCCTTCTGTTTCTGGATACTAACATCTGCTCTTTGATATCCATATGGGTAGCAACTTCCTGATAAGTAAAGACGTCAAGAAAATATGGAACTCTGAATGGATTATGAACTATAAAAATCAACTCTTTTAGAAGATCACCACCTCATAATTCATTACTAAGGTAGAATAACGCTATTATGTTCTTCTTCCTCCCTATTTCTTAATGGCTGGGCATCCCGCCAGTTTTCTGCCTCTTTCCCGCTTACTCACGGAAAAGAAATTCGTATTTTTGGGCCTGCCCGTCCTCCGTATTGGACAGTGAGAAATCCAGATACATCACCATCAACAACAAGCGCTCAAATAATAAGTGTGTTCATGCTAGTATTCTCAACTCATAGTTAATAATGATCTTTCATGATCCCGGTCAAAACTTTGAACAGAGCAGGATATCCAACCCTCCTGTTACCACCGTTTTTAAGGCATTATATTTTATCATTAAAGATGAGCACACGATGGTTTTTGTAAGTTAAGGCTCCACATCGGTCACAAAGAATCCGCCTCAAAATGTCCTCCAAGAGGCACCCCATATATTTTACTCAATCTCTTTGACTTCCAATTTTTGTGTCCGATTATATTTGTCCAAACAACAAAATATATCAGACCAGTTTGTAGCAATTCTGCTCATTATTTCTTATAATCAAAGAATAACTTACCTTTTTTTTTAAAAAGATTAAACTGGAAAAGCGCCACCAAAAATGTTAAATGATATTTTAAATATATATAGAAACACTGTAGTAGATTAATAGTTCACCATGAAAATAGCTAAATGTATTGTTCACATTTCTTATATTCACAAGTTATCAATATATTTTGGAATATTCATCCTCTCTAATCCATTAGTATATGTATGTATGTTATTACTGTATAATTAAAAATAAAATAATATAAGTTTATGTATACACTTCATGACTCTACATGGAAGGCCCCTAAAGAATTGCACCTACCTCAAATAATGACTCAAACAATTCTTTAATAGATGGAAAACAATGTGTCAAAAAATTTTTTAACTATATGAGAGTAATATTTTTGCTAATTTCTTTTTTGACATTATAAAAATTCCTTTTTGGCTGAGAATTTAAAATCTCCTCAGAAGATCCAAAGGCTTTCACAAAGTCGGAGTTTATGCACCCCTATCCTTGCTATCAACACAAATTGGAATAACCAGCTCAACTCTCTTGAGTCATTAGCAAATTGCCCACTATGTTTAATTAAGAAAAATTTTATATGTGTTATATTTTTTAAGATCATCCAAAAGCAAAACTTTGTAAAATATAGCTATGACCAGTTCTATGACCAAAACAAGATTCGACAACATATCGACGAAATATGAGAGGGAATAATTCAAAAGGTAACGAGAAATGATATTAATAGACCAAATGTATTAGAGATATATGAAAGGAAAGGTCTAATAATAATAGATGTTGATAGTAGCAGAATTTATAGACAGGACCAGAGGTATAAAATCGAATAATTATCCCGTATATCTGTTACAGTTAATAATTTAACAGATTAAATACAATAAGAAAATAAAACCCATACCTAATATTATTGTATAATGATATTAAATTATTTTAAATGTTATTTAATCGTGGAACATTAAAAAAGTTTGTGGCTCGAAAGCACCTTTGACAGGTTGCTCAGGTTGCATTTTTAATTAATTTTAGTATTTAATATATTTGTCTGTATACTGCATGAAAACCAATATATTATGTGCTTTTATTTTTGAGTTAAGGTTTATTATTAAAAAAAAGAAAAGTTAGAAGATTCACAACAAAAAACTTTGCAAGCTTGCATGGACAGTTACAAGTAACAACAACAAAAACAAGTTAAATTAAACCCTAGGTGGTCTTGTCCCATCAAAGTGTTTATAAACAAGATGAATAATACTCTATATATGCCACCCTAATAACAGTATCTTGACAGAATCAAATACAGTGGGAAATAAAATAATGAATATAAAAAAAGTGCGAAAAATGAGTAAGGCATTAATACAACAAAGTAGTAAAATAATATTCTTTTACTAAGTTCCAATGAAACAGAAATACACGACTACAGAAATGAATAAATTAAAAACTCCTTGGTAGAACAGAGTATTTTACAAACTAAGGATTAAACAATGAATAGCCACCACCATTGAGCCATGTGAATTAATGGTATTGTCATAGAAAATGGCAAAGTAATTTTACACAAATGTTAATAAGTGATAATTCAAAAAAATAATTTTTTTACTTTCTTATCAGGATTTTGCTAAACATTTAAATATGTTTTATTCGGTTTTTATTTTACAAAAAAAATTCATGAACATCAAATTTTTTTAAAAATAAGTGACCAAAATAGACTTCAAATTTTTTTTATCAGGAAAAAAATTTGCATCGACTTTGATCAATTAAGCCATTTAAAAGTGAGTTAAGCTACTTTTTCATTTGTTTATGATATAGTTGTCTTTTAATGTTGTGTTTTGATATCTCTCTTCACTATGTGGCTGGTAGTTAAAACTCTCTCAATTGAGAAGATTATCAATATTTAATTTATTAATAAATATCAATATATTACTTATAACTAAATTAAATATTGATATATATATATAATATATATATATTAACCTTGGCAACTCTTGACTTCTTCTTCTTTGAACTTTTCTATTGAAAAAAACACAAACCATTTTTATAAATAATATAAAGATGAGTACTCAAATTTGGATGAGGGCCTCCGATAGGTCAAGAACTATATACTCATATTCTTTTTGGAAAATTAAATTACCCAACAACCAAAACAGAGCATTAATTGAAATATAATATAAATCGATCACAAAGATGTGATTTGTGACCATTTCATAATTATGCAACGTGTTTCCTCTCTAATAAAGCACAGGCAAACAAACACACATATCATATTTAGTGAACAGCCATAACATCTTAATTGAACCAAGTATATGCTCAGATTCCACTTGCGCTGACCTAAATGGCAAAAGCCCTTGGAGGTGAGGGAGTTGCTCCTTATGATACAAGTGAGGGCCTCTTACATACCAATGTGCACAGATGAGGTGGAGGCAACCAAATACTACCATAACAACAACCAGCTCTTTTTCCGAAAACAAAATCTTAGCATTAAAACAACCATTCATAAATTGTTATCAGGGCAATTTAGCATTTACCAAAATATTATTTGTCTTGAAGAAGATTCTGGGCAGACCATAAAAAATAACAAAAAACAGCGTCTTATTTACTAACAAGGTGAACCTCTAATGAAGATAACCATTCAACATGAATAAAAATTGCATCAAACCACCAGATTGCGTAATAAAAGAATGGCCTATTAGTATTCAGAGTACACAAAAAAAACCAAATAATTCCAGTTGGCCCAATGGAGAACCAGAGCAGTCACAGACAGCATTGACGCGACTCCTTTGCAGCACTAAAGAGATGAATATCAAGGTACTCAAAAAGTGACCGCAGTCTTGAACGAGACTAGAAGAACAATAAACATTCCACTTATACCTCCCCATCTCTTTACTCACATAACGAAACCAATATATACAACAAACAATAAATGGAAATTGTAATTGAAACCATCAAATTTCACTTACGTGTGCTGATGAGTAGTATATACGAGCTTGATCAGATAAAAATTTGAGACATCTGCCGCCTGGAAAATGACAATGTTATAATATGACCAGATAACAGAAAATTTGATAACCTAACTACTAAATGGTTATATAATGTCACATTAATAATATACCTCTCGACCGAATATTTCATTTTCTACCTAATTTTAGCATTGATTAAACACTCAAACAATGTGTCTGATGATTTCTAGAACATTGGATTCGAAGGAACAAAACATTAAATTACTAACAGATTGAAAATAGTCCAGGATTGTGTCATGAGAAAATTACATTTAATTGGTTGAATTTAGCTTTAATGATAATGCCATTTGAAAGAGCATAAAAGTTTTGAGAAATATGAGAAATGCCATTTCGTGCCATAGCCTTGAATAGAGACCAATGATGTGAAAAGCTGTTTCAGCGTGAGAGGAAATGCCCACTTTAACATTGGTTTCAGGAACTTGAATGGTTCCATTTGAGATATTGTTCTTAGCACTTCTCACTAACTCAAATTCAGACCTACAACGTCGTGTGCTCGTCTAGGCGATTGGATTTGGGTTCTTAATGGTTGTTGAAAGAAGTGATATTAGCACAATGGACATTTGTGGATTCCAGCATAAAAAAATAGTTTATTAGTAATTTTACACAGCATTCATATATTATAAGGAGGAGGATGTAATGTGTCCTTGTATATTACTAGGTTTAAAATTACAGAATTGGTAGATATTGTAATTAGCTTGATTATGTCTCTCATTGGATATGGAATTTGTTTTGTTTCTCTTTCTATTATTATGCCTTATAGTTATCTAATTATCAATTATCGCGTTACTAATAAATCGAAAAGCCCTTGAAAACAAGATCTAAAATGACGAGTAAGGTAACAATCATAAGTCTCTGAGTGTAGTAGACCGAGATAAATGTAGCTCTTATGTCGACGACAGGTTTGATCCAAACCTATAAGGCATCGCGATAAACGTCTGAAATCAACTAAATGTTCCACATGAGTAATGTTGATGGATGTACTGTCAATGACACTGCTCCGCGTCTTAGTTCGTGTACTTGTTTGTGGGTGTATGGCTAATTATCAAGTGCTTTAGCATTGGATTTAAATCCCACAGGGCCGCCAATACGTTAAAACTTAAGCATTTGTTTTCCTATGCTCAAACTAAAGCGATGGCAGTTTAAAATCTCTATCTGTGCATCTCTCGGATGGATAGGTTGTTGTGGCTTTAGTCTCAAAAAACGCTTCTTTGGATTCCACACGACAATAAATAAGAAAGAAATGGGAGAGCGTTTCAATGATGTCGAATGGGAGTCGTGCAAACCGATCATGAAGAAAACAAAAAATCATGCTTCTTTAGGCAAATCATTCGTCGGTTTTTATTACTGTGAAGTTTGGGCTAGGGTGTATATAGGCTACTAAAAGTACCTCATACATTGTCATGGGTAAGTTTGCCAGATTTTTGCTTATCACCTCTCAAGTAAAAAGGAGAGCTTGTTTGTCTTTGTGAATGCTAGTGTTTTGGGTTTGATTACATATCCAACCAATGGGTGTTTAACTTTTTAAGAGTATAGTGTATACTTCGTCTATGTAAATTCGTCGTTCAGTCCCCGTTTTTTTTGGCGTTTTCTCGTAAGTCCGATGCTTTGAGGCATTTATCATTACTATCTAAATAAAATAAAAAAAAAAAAAAAAACAGTCTCCACCACTATGTAGAATGAACCAATCGATTGCTGTAACCTTGTTACAATTGTGGTATTATTCATTTGAAACCCACTACTTTTTTAGGTCAAATTTTGTCCTTATTTTATATTGTGATATATTTTTTTAGGTGAGGAAGTTAAATAATTCATGCTCATATCCAAAAACACTAAATTGTCGAGATGAGATCTCCGAACTTTGCGATATAGACTCAACTCCCAAAAGTTCCCGGTGTTAGGAAAGTTAATTAGAACAGTGAAACTATACAAATAATTTGGTTGCTTAAGGCCTTGGGTTATGAATTATTGAAATCATAAATTTTTACCAAATATCTTTGAGACATTCACGCTGGTTTCATAGTTGGGGCAAAGTATATGAGAACCTGGACTTGCGACCATAAAGAAAGAAAACTAGAGCAGGCTTGTCAATAACAGATCTATTATGTATGTAAGTAGAGTATAAACAAAAATTTTTCGTAATTCACAACAATTGTTAGTACTATTGATCGATTATTTATAGAAATCGGAGAAAGTCGTGTGGAGAAGTATCCAAGAAATGCTATTGGTATAACTCGATATTCTCTAGAACGGACACCAAGATGAGATGACAATTATATCAGTTTCAGATGACTGCGTGATCTGTTCGTGCAATCCATTAAGCTACTACATGTATTCATTCTAATATTGCGTACAGCATTTTATAAACTCCTAGCAAAGTTATAAAATCTAAAGATAGCACAATCAATAACCTCTATTACATTAGAGGCAAGCTTAACAAAAAGACGCCAAAACAAGATGTGTATTTTTCAATTCTATTAGAGCATAGAAAATAGTGTTATGTGGAGCCCAATTACGAACAAACTCAAATAGCACGATCTAAACAGAACGTGACATCGAATCCCAATTTTCGAATTTTTCTGTTGTCTTGCCGATGAATGAGCCATGTGACATTATTTGCTGTTTCCCATCTCTCTCGGACCCTAATTTAACATCAAACAGCTGAAGGATTGCAATAGAGAGTAGATAGTAGTGATGCGTTGGAAAGGTGCTAGTTGAGAATCGGCGCAAGAACGACGCCCCAAATTGATTATAAACTTTGTCGTTGATAAGGTGACGCCGAATGAATAAATGTTTTGTGCCCTATTGGTGAATGAGGCCATTATTGAAATGGTCCCCATTTCATTCCATTTTTAAAATATTGTTATTTTTTATCCCAGAATAAATCTACAACCATAGAATCTCCTAAGATAATGATAAGTAATATGATAGATTGGAGCTTTCTTGCCTGTCAAGCCACTGTATTTTTGGTGTTAATTCCACCTCCAGATAGTTATCCAATTTTGGGACTGGGTTTAATATGAATTAAATTTATAATCCTAAGATAATATTTATTTTGTCCTTTAACAATCTATTTTTTACAAATATTTATTATGGTATTACCATGAGTTCGTATTTAAAAAGGACCGAAATAAAAACTTTTTTATCTATATAATAATAATTAATAAAAATCAATATTTAAAATAGTTTTGATATGATTATCCTATTTGTTTAAAAATAAAATATGTTTGAAAATTGAAATAAAAAAATAGTTTTTGTTATCAAAAGCCAAAAAATAATGTTTAATAGTGTTATAAAAAACATGTTTGGGGGTGTTTTTTAACATTGTCACAGCTATTACCATTATAAGTAGAAAATAGTTTTTTGAGATAAGGACAATGAAATTGCAATAATGCTTTCTAAAAACAAAAATTTATAGAATAGGAATTGAATTTCTAGAGAAAATGAGTTTTTTGTTGAGTCAAAGTTATATAATATATCATGAATGTTAATGAGTATATATATAATCTATATATATTAAACTGCTTATCAAAAATTCAATAAGCTTCAATTCTTATTTTAAAAGTACAGAGTAACATTGCCTTCCAGGTTTAATTTGTTTTCTATATTACTCTAAAAATTTATGTTAGAAACTAAATTCAAACAATTGTTTTTGGTTATTAAAAACATAAAAAAACCATGTGTTAAGTATTACCACTGTTAATAAAAATATTTTTTAAAACATTAAATGTTTTCTTCTGCATTAATATCATGATCAATTTATACTTGTGATGTTATTAAATATATAAATAATTTTACATTAATTTATTTAAACATCTAAAATCAAATAAATGCTTCATTCTTACTGTTGTAAGATCAGCTCCTTCTTTATTTGCATCAGTTTTATTTTTTTAAAACAAAGTACTCTATATTGTCATAAGACTTTTGACTAAATCTAACGGTGGTCATAAGATCTCGCTTTTATATAAATTTTATTTGCTACGTTTGATTTTTATTTTTAATTTTTTGGTTTTATTTTGGTCCTTTCAGTGGGTGCATCCGCTGTGCGCTCCCGACAGATGAGGAACCACCGTTGGCCCGCGTTCCCATATTAGGATAAACTTCCCAACCCAATGATAAGAAAGATGCCTCAAAACTAGTGCATTACGCGTTGACCTTGTAATTTCATGTTCCAGCCTACTTCACCACAGAGCGTCATACTGATAGTATCGCTCTTTTATGGAAAAAAAAAAAAAAAATCAAGTATTTTTGCCCGGCCCAAATCCTTGTTTTTGGAAAAAAACAGACAGATTTACTCCCTCTATTCCTTTAAAGATAGCGAACTCTTCCGTTGGAGGTAAACCCTAGGGGCAATAACTGCCTTATACAGACTTTTGGGCTGCATTTCGCCCTTTTAGAGCTGGCAATCCCAAGGCAAATTTTTGTATGAGACACCCCATAGGCTCAACATGCCTCTTAAATAGGGAGAGGACTTATAGCATCGCTAGCTCTGATACCATTCACACTTAGGACATAAAACAGTTCATACATACAAAAAATTAATAATTCTATTTATGAATCAAAACAGAAAAATAGAAAAAACAAAAATTTAATGTCTAATTTATAATAGAAATTGAACAAAAGAACATAGAAATTGAACCTGAAATAAAACTTTTGTATTGAAAATTATACCTTGATTATATACTAACTTGTTGACAACATAGGGATATGATAAAGGGAAGAGATTTTTAGAAGGAGAGGGATTACAAAAGCTAAGAGAGATTTTTATAGAACACTCTTGAAGGCTTTGATCTTCACTTTCTCCATTCCTATCGCTCTGTCTTGTGATGAACTCTTTGTCTTTATTTATAGAGGAAATTAACGGATTTGAAACTTGATGAAGTCCACGGGCTTGAGACTTGTATAAATCCAAAAATAATTTGAGGAGACAGTTGGCTGGTCTTTTGCTTGATTCGAAAAAATTACTTCATGTCAGGAAGGCTTAGGTCAACACTATTTCAATAGTGTTTGATTTTATTTATTTATTTATTTATTTTTGCATTTTATACTTCTCTTCTTTTCCAAACTTTATTATTATTATTATTATTATTTTTATTGGATAAGTACAAAGAGACAAATGTACAAATATACAATTGTACAAAAGATTTTGAAATCTTTCAATCGAGCATCTTTAGGAGAATTTTTTCAAACTCTCTTCAAGTTTGCTTTTCTTGAACGTAATCTTTTTTGTATTTATCAATAAGATAGGAAAATTGAGTTTGGAATAGAAAAGAGACTTTAGGAAAAACATTTGCAGAGATGATTTTTTGAATATTGTCCTCAATGATGAGTTTATAGTTAGAAGAACTATAAATCTCAAAATCAAGGTCTCTTGCTATCATTCTTGACCTCCAATGATGAATTTGTTTTTTGAGGTTGACTTTAGTACAGGGCCAAGGGTCCTTTATACCAAACAATTAATGCTTTATGTAATTAGCTTTAAAAAGGATGATATGTTGGGCTGGGTAGACTCCTTCATCATTCGACCACTCAGGAGGCTTACTTTCAATAATGAGTTCAACAAATTTGAATTCTAGGATAAAGACGTTTAATATGCAAACTGTTAATTTCCTTCCAAATCCATTAGTTTGCTTAGGATTGGAGAAAATTAGTTAATAAAGTAACCCATAATCCATGAGGAGAGCAATGGTCAATTATATTGACTCATTGTTGAATTTAATGACTATTGGTTTGTATTTGTCTAAGTCGATATTGGCCTTATAAATACTATAAGTGAGGGCACACTTACAGTCTTGCCTTTCTAATGGAATTGCCTTACACAAGGGATCAAGCTTTGGACACTCAATATTGGTGTTGCTATAACGAGTATGCCAAATAAAACTCATCAATTGAATAATAACTCCAAAAATGCTACAGTCAGCAATAAATTACATTATATGCTCCTGCTTGGCTTCCCCTATAACTGCTTTTAGACTTATTATCTATCTAAGGTCTTGAGGGAAATTTAAAATCTTTTGTTTATAAAAATAAATTTTTGATTTTTGAAATTCTAAACTTTCTTCATAAAGTTTTGGAAATTCATTTTGAAGAAATTTTGAAAATGTGGTTATTGACTTTTCTTTTGTTTCCTACAATTGAAAATTTTAAGATCTATATCTATTGGGATGCAATGTATATCAGAACTTGAAGGGTTAGAAAAACTATCTAAATTATCATTAGTACATTTAAAATGAAAAGATAAGACATTTAAAGCTTCTAACTTTTGGCTATCACTTCGTGCATTCCAAAGGTTGTCTAAAATGCATTTCTATGATCTGTCTAAATTTTTTTATGTTTTTATGAATTCGAAATGACAAATTACTTTTAGGAAATACGGGAATAGTGAATTTCCCAATCTTAATCCATT
>JBAPGN010000560.1:8922-26013 GCA_037355405.1 Vitis amurensis | reverse complement strand
GGAATTTCACCAGTTTACTAAATAATTAGCAATATGGAGCATACCAAGGAGTTTTCCACTTAGGAACATGAGTGATTCTTCAGGAAATCATCATTAATAGGCAAGGGTATGGGAATTCATGTGTTTAATAAACTAAACCTACGAAAGGTGGTCAGCTACTTTACATTCTCCACTCCTTTCTTATTTCTTTGATTTGGAGATCGAAATTCTGCAACAAAAGAATCCAATCTAATTCAACTTGCTTGCATCTTGCTTGTCAATAAATACTTCAAGGCTGAATGGTCAATGAAGACATTGATAGAAAAGACCCCACTAAATAAGCACGACAATTTTGTCCAAAGCAAATACCACAGCTAACAATTCTTTACTCTGTAGTTGTGTTAGTTCCTTTAAGCTTCATTCAGTGTTTTGCTTGCATAGTAAATCACATAGGGCTTCCCATCTTCTCTTTGGCCAAGCATAGCTCCTATAGCAAAGTCACTGGCATCACACATCAATTCAAAAGGTAATTGCCAATTAGGGGCTCTCACTATTGGAGTTGTTGTTAAAAATTTCTTCAGTTGATCAAAGTTATTTTGACACCTTTCATCCTATATAAACTAGCATCTTAGCTAACAGCTCACAAGAGGTTTTGAAAAGACTGAAAAAAACCTTTATAAAAACCGCCTATAGAACCCTTACATGGCCAAGCAACTGCCTTAAACTCCTTTTACAGTTGTTGGGATGGTTTAATTTTGACATAAGCTCCACCTTTTGCTTTATCAACTTCACATGCCTTTTTCAGAGATGGATTGGCCAAGGACAAATTCCTTTGACGTACCATAAAATGGCATTTTCTGCCCAGTTGAGCACCAGGGTTTTTTCAATGCCATCTGTGAAAACTGCTTCCAAATTAACTAAGGCATTCCTCAAATGTACCTCCATATACGGTGATGTCATCCATGAAAACCTCCATAATTCGCTCCACCATATCACTGAAAATACTCATACATACATCTTTTGAAATGTAGCAGGTGCATTGCATAAACCAAAAGGCATTCTCCTGTAAGCATATGTTCCAAATGGACATGTAAAAGTGGTCTTTCCTGATCTGCCACATCAATTTCAATCTGAAAATACCCTAAATACCCATCCAAGAAGCAATAGAACGGATGTCCAGAGACTCTCTCCAGCACTTGGTCAATAAATGGCAATGGAAAATGATCTTTCCTGGTTACAGCATTCAACTTTCTATAATCAATACACACCCTCCAACCTGAAGTGAGGCGTGTAGTAATTTCTTCTCCTTTTTCATTCTGAACCACTATGATCCCTGACTTCTTTGGTACCACTTGAGTAGGACTCACCCAAGGGCTATCAGATATAGGGTAAATGATTCCTGTTTGAAGTAGCTTCAGCACCTCAGCTCGCACCACCTCTTGTAAATGAGGATTCAATCTTCTTTGAAGTTGATGAATTGGCTTTGCTTCCTCCTCCATATATATATGATGAGTACAAACTAAAGGACTAATGCCTTTCAAGTCAGATATTTTCCATCCTATTGCCTTCTTACACCTCTTGAGAACTTCCATTAAACAATTCTCTTGATGACTGGTCAGAGATGAAGATATCACAACAGGACATTGATTATTTTCTTCAAGATATGTATATTTCAGCTCCACAAGTAAAGGCTTCAGATTGAGTTTTGGAATTTCTTTTTCAACAGCTGCCTCTTCTTCTTTATTGATCAAAGGTAGAATCTCTTCTATCTTTCTCCAACTTTGTAGAGTAGCAAGCACAGTAGGAGATTCAGACAAACTTCCTCAAAATCCACAAGACTTTTTATTCAACTTGTCTTGCATATTTTGATTACAGTGCTCCTCCACCAAAGTATCAATAATGCACAGCTCTTCTGGACCCTCTTCTTCTTCCGGAGTAGTTTGCTTTTTAGACATATAGAAAATATTGAGATCTAGTGTCATGTTGCCAAAAGTGAGTTGCATCAGCCCATTCCTGCAGTTGATGATTGCATTTGAGGTAGCAAGAAATGACCTTCCAAGGATGATAAGAACTAAATTAGTAGGATCTCTATCAAGAACAATAAAATCTACTGGATAGTAGAAATTATCCACTTGAACCAAGACATCCTCAATTACCCCTCTTGGAATTTTTACTGATCTATCTGCTAGAGATAGAGTGATTGCTGTTGGCTTTAATTCTCCAAGTCCCAATTGCTTGTAGACGGAATATGGAAGCAAATTCACACTTGCTCCCAGTCTAACAAAGCTTTCTCCACTATCTTTCCTCCAATCATGACTAAATGGTAGGACTTCTCGGGTCTTTGTACTTCAAGGAGACTTACATTGTAAAATTGCACTTACTTGCTCAGTCAAGAAGGCTTTCTTGTTTTACAGTCAACCCTCTTTTGATAGTACATAAGTCCTTTAGGAATTTTGCATACGTTGGAACTTGTTTAATCATATCCAGCAATGGGATATTTACTTTCACTTGTCTCAATACTTCAAGGATTTCAATTGCATTTCTAATCCCCTTTTTCCCATGTAGTGCTTGAGGAAAAGGTGGAGAAGTTGATTTCTTCAGCATTTCTTCCTTCATGAGTTCCTTCTCTGGAATTACATTCATTGTTGAATCAAAGTCCTTCTTTCTTCACTGATCTCACTCTCTTTATCTTCCATTTCCTTCCCTTTGTTTATCTCTTCCTCTTCTCAACATATGGCTCGGGTGTTGGCTTCTCAATTTTTTTACCACTCCTTAGAGTGATCAAGGCTTTGACATCTTTCATCTGTGATGATTCTCCCTCTTGGCTTTCCACTTCATGGACACCTTTGGGGTTTTTGGTGGGTTGAGAAGGAAATCTTCCCTTTTCTTGCAGTGTATTCAAATTTGTAAGCCTTGAAATTGAATATTGGATGTTATCGAACTTTTGGTTCATATCATTTTGCATTCCATCCATCCTTTTATTCAAAATACTCTCCACTCTATCAATTCTTTTGATTGATTTGAGCATTGGTGGCCTTCTTGGTTCCAACAAAATCTCCCACTACCTTGCTGAAATTAGCCATTGCTTTGTTCAAGACTTGAAGATTGTTGAGATGGTGGATCCTGCTGTTGGTACTGAGTTGCTCTGGCATTCCATGAGAAATTTGGATGATTCCTCCAACTTGAGTTGTAGGTATTTCCCATAAGGCGCATTGTTATTGGGCTTGAATTGTCCAACAACATTTGCTTGATCTCTAAACATTTCCCTTTCAGCTGAAATTGCCAGGGCATTCCTCCACCAAATGTTCATATGATTGACAATTGGGACACAGCTCACTTGCACTGGTGCTTCAGCAACAGCTTGCACTTCATGTATTCTTTTCAGCTCCAGCTCCTCCAATCTCTGTCATAGCTGCCAACTTTGCTTTCATATCATCATCTTCTTTCAAGGTATACATCCCAGCATTTGCATTGAAAGCATTCAGTTGAGACTTCATCTTACCCACTTCTCCTTTGGTTGGTTCATCCCAATCCCCTTGAAACTTCAACTACATAGCTCAAGAAATCCATAGCTTCCTCTGGATTTTTGCTCATGAAAATCTCCTCCACACATTGTCTCGAGGAGTTGCTTCATTGAGGAGGACATACCATCATAAAAATAGCTCACCCAATAGCCAAGTGTCAAAGCCATGGTGAGGGCAAGCATTTATAGCTTCCATATATCTTTCCCAACACTCATAGAATTTCTCATTCTCTTTAGCTGAGAAGTTTGAAATTTGCCTTTTCAAGCCATTTGTTCTATGAGTGGGAAAAATTTCTTGAGGAATTCAGCTTGTAATTCAGTCCAAGAACGGATACTCCTTGGCCTTAAAGAATTAAGCCAAATTTTGGCCTTATCCTTTAAAGAAAGGAAATAACTTAAGCTCATCAAATCAATTGAAGCTCCTCCCTCTTGGAATGTATCACAAACATCTTCAAATTCCTTGATGTGTGCATACGGATTCTCACTTTCCATCCCATGGAAAGTTGGTAGAAGTGGAACAAGATACGGTCTGATCACTAGCTGCTCTGTAGGGGGTACTATAACATGATGGTGCACTCATACGAGGTGGATGCATACGGTCCCTCATTGATCTGAATTCATTGAGATTGTCTTGACGACCTTGGTGACTATGCTGATCTTTAGGTGAGCTTCCATGATATTCAAGTTCAATTCCGAATTCTTTGTTCTGAGGTGTATCACACTTAACAATCCTTCCTCCACTGTCTCGTATCCACTTTGGCATACACAAGTAGTATCTATCTGTAACTTAAATAAAAACAAAGGACAACAAAGAAACAGGGCTACAACACAAAATTAAACTAGGCTAATTTAAAGATAAACTTGGATTATGAATAAATAAAGAAATAATGAGAATTAGTAAAGTGAAAGAAACGTTACCCAACTTGTGATGAAAATCACAAGTGCTCAAAAATGGTATCACTATAAACTTGACACCTTCCCGGAAACGGCGCCATTTGATTCATGCCCAATTGGTGTCTCAACTGATTCGTGTCCAGCTGGTGCTCCTTGATTGAGGGAGTAAATCAACAAAATTTATCACCTATAACACCATATACTAGGGTAGCAAAGAAAAAGCTACTATAGTATAGCGGCTCTAGAATCGTTCACTAGGAAGGATTAGCAAGCTATCAATGATACCAATTCAGAGTGAATTGGTCTTGTTTCATTTCAAGGTTAGCTTAAGAAATAAAACACAAACTTTTGATTGGTAAAGATTTAGATTTAAAATCACTAACAGAATAAGTAGTAGGAATAACTTAGGAAGAAAAACATTCCTTGGAGAGTTAGGTTCACCGGGGTGGTTCTTCATGCAAAAGACATAGCTCCGGTCAGATGGTTCATTTTCTCGCGTTAGAGATTCAACATATAGTCAATTCTCTAACCGGTGCTGTACAGATACATCCTTTAATTAGATTTCAACTTTAATTCTCTCACTGATGCAACTTGCAATGGTTTAAGTCTCTCACTAAGCCTTAACCATTCAAGGTGATCTTTAACCTTGGACTTCCCATCTCAAGCTCGCAAGAGATAACTAATGGATGTCTCGTTGGAGTCCAAAAGCTTACCAAGTGTTGGCAATTCTAGAAAATCCTACCTTAAAGTCACCTCCCAGAGGATCGCAAGGGGTAAACTAGTGCATCTCCATGGTTGGAAATCACTTGCCTTACCAAGTGTCGGCCCAGGTGACTCTAAGGTGTTTTAAGTTAACTAAAAACATAGAAATCACTAAAGGATTTCACTTCCTCTTCATTAATGGCTGAAACCACAAAGCTTTGCATTCTTGCACTTGGAACCTTCCCCGGCAACCTTAGCTGCAAGGAACTAGAGGTTTAGTTACTCATTCTCTAGGGAAAACTCTTGAGAGAGTTCATAACTTAGTAAGAAAATGAAAATACAAAGTGAGAAGGTAAGGCAAAACAAAGGGCCTAAACTTTACTTGCTTTGCCAAAACTTTACAAAAGGATCTCCTCTCCGAGAACAGGCTCCCGAGAGGTATTTATATGAACATAATATAAAACTAATTATTACATAGATATTTGCTCTTTTTACTAACTTAAAAGCTAAGGAATCTTGTAATTGGTGGCTTACAAGGAGTATTTTGGGATTTAGACAACAAAAATCTGATGTAAAATATCTCCCAATGTCGGTAGCAAATATCGAGATGCTCCAGGGACCATTTCGCAAGAGAAAATGGTGTCTGCGAGATTTCGCAGACACTCAAGAAGGGCTGCGAAATTACTTCGCAGCAAAAGGCTATATCCGCAGGGCTACGAAGTTGGCTTCCATCTTAAGGTTCCCAGCTTCCATCTTGCGGAATATATCAGGAAACTTCAGGAGGGAATACACCACACTGTTGAAAAAGGATGCGAAATCACTTCGCAACAAAAGGGTGATTTCGTAACACTTTGCAAAATGCTTCCTTCAGCTTGGAGTGATTGACTTGCAATGGCTGCAACTTCTTCATTTCAACTCCGAATTGCGTACCGTTTGAAGCATTAGATTGTTGACTTCCTGAGCTTTGAAATGGTATATAGCATACATCAATTGGACTTCAGAAAGTGCTCCAAAAGTGGCTGTTACAACTGTCATCAAGAATATGCTTCATGGCAGACTCTCTTAACTTTTTCTCCTTGCATTCCGGATTTACTCTTGGCAAATGACTTCCAAGCTTTGCCCAAGATTCCTCATAACTCTCCTCAATCTTGAATTGCTTTGTGATCAAATTACTAACAAAAACACCAAAACTTACACAAAGTGATTAAAATTGCTTTCAAGGGTCCTTAACATGCCAATTGAGTTAAAAGGCCAAAACTACTACTCAAAAGTGTTTAAAAGGATTAATTATAAGCTATCAAATAGCACTTTTTAAGTAGTAATCAGTTAGCTTTCCCATATGGATATATGACCACATTAGGGTCTCACCTATAAATCAAAGTCTCTTATTGATTTTGGCATAAATTCAATATATTCTCAAGGTTGAGAATCTATGTATTACAGTAGCTTAGTGAATCATGACAAGTAATAGTCTTATGTCATGATTCACTATAGGTCTTGTCCTATATGTAACCATACACACTAATGTACTCATCATGGGAAACCCATCTCAATGGTCATGATAAGTCATCTCTCCAATTGGGAGGTGGTGCATTGTAGTCTTTATTGAATTGCCTAAATCTGTGAACCAACTATAAACAACTAATCATCTTGCAAGGAATCCATGACTTATGTCCTTTATGCAATTCCTAGTACACTAAAGTCATATGCAATGCAAGTGAAATGACATGTTTATTCAGGTAACCAATCAGTACATAATGGGATAGTAAGTTGAACAATAAACATAAATAAATAAATTTATTAATGAATCTACAACAAGTATATCATGTCATGCTTTCCAAGGCACTATCCCAATAGGTTGGATTAGATGACTCAAGTTTAGTTTAAGCTTAAGTCACTTAAACCCATAAGAAGCCCTATATAAACACTCTAAGAGGTTTAAGGTTCACGATTTTAACATTTTAGCCACCATCTTCCTAAAAGAGAGTAAAAGCAAGCCATAACCACTCTTAGGAGAGGAAGAGAAGCTCACCCTTATCTTATGCCATGATCCTTGAAATGAGAGATCAGGTAAAAGCTCTTTAGGTAGATGAACTCCACAACATCCCCAACATCTTCTTTGACATCTTCTTGGGATTAGATTCGATTTTGGAACATCCAAATTGTAGGTATGAAACTTTAACCTTTACATCTAGATCATAATGTGGTTTTAGTTACCATATATTTTTACTATGTTAGATACAGAGCCTAGGAACAAAGTAAGTGGTTCCCAATAGTTTATAGTTATAAAATGATGAAAACTAATGCCTTTTCACCAACTAAACCTCATAAAGCATTAAAATCATTAGTTTCATTGCAATTTCAAGTTAAAGATTAAAATGCACCAAGTATGAGTCTCACACACAAAATGATCCCTAATGCTCATTAATATATATATATATATATATATATATATATATTAAAAGTCAAAAGGATAACGAAGATGATGACAAACCAATAATCAAAGCAAACTTTTGATAATGAAGAAATATGTTATGTTCAGTGTCAAAATAAAATCAACACTAAATTTTCTAAGAAAAGAATTTGATAATAGGTTGTGACTACAACCTAGATATCAATTCTATATTGATACAAAAACAGAGCTTAAGGCAATTTGAAAAACAAGCATAAAATGGGTGGTTTTAGAATTGATAATAAAATCAATAAACCAACTCAACTTGATACTCCTTGACAACATGGAACCAATGTCAATCCCAATATGATAACAAGATTTAGACAACATGAAAAACTGACAAAGCAAAATTTACCATAGACTTGGTATCAAATGGAAATCAACATGTATTTCAATAAATTATATACATAAAAAAAAAAATCAATACAACACTAACAATGGTAATGTTATTATTTGGGATAAACTAATATACAAATAATAAAGGCTCTGAGGTATCAAAATATCATTAATGAGTACAAAATCTAATTCAACCAATTTTAGGCATTCTCATATGAATTTACAAGTATAAAATAATGAAAACTAATGCATTTTCACAAGCTAAACCTCATAAAAGCATTGAAACCATTAGTTTCATTGTAATTTCAAACTAAATATCAAAATGCACCAAATATGAGTCTCTCACACAAAATGATTCCTAATGCTCATTAATCTGAATTTTTTTTTTCATATAAGACAAAAACAAAAAAAAATCAATAATTTTTACAGGGTTATTTTTTTTAAAAAAAATGATATGGAATAAGACAAAAGAAAATAGAAAGGATATGATAATATATTGAATGAAAGCTTGAAGTGCAGTTGGGGAGGCTTTAAGACTTGTTCATAGCTTTGATCTTCCTCTTTGATTTCCAATTTGACAAAGTTTCATCTCCTTTTATTTCCATAGAATTGTCTCCTTTGAAAATGTAGCTCCCACTTTGAATTTATTGCCTTGAGGATGATGATAAACCAATAATCAAAGTTAACTTTTAATAATGAAGAAATATACTAGGTTCAACGTCAAAATCAAATCAACACCAAATTCTCTAATAAAGGAATTTGATAATAAGTTGTGACTCCAAACCAAATATAAATTTCATTTTGATACAAAAAACTGAGGCTAGACTAATTCGATAAACAAACATAAAATAGGTGGTTCAGGAATTGATTTGAAATTAATACTTGAGTAAATACAACTACCCAAATTGATACTCCTTTACAACATAGAACCAATTTCAATCCTAATATGATAACAAGATCTATGCACCATGAAAAATCAACAGAACAACAATTACCATAGACTTGCATTGAATCTAAATTAACACTGATTTCTATGAAGTATTAAAAAATCAATACAATACAAACAATGACAACATTATTCTTGGGATGCATGGATACAAAAACAATTAAGACTTTGAGGTATCAAAATGTTATTAATGCTTCAATCAAAAATCTAATTCAACAAGTTTTTTTTTTTTAATTTCCATTTGAATTTACAAGTATAAAATGATGGAAACTAATGCATTTTCAATAGCTAAAACTCACAAAAGCATTATGTAGAACCTTCCTTTTTGTCCTCGTAACACATGCTTTTAATCATATTTAGTACCCCTCATTTTTAGCAATTTAAATTGTTTATATATATATATATTATACGAATGTTTTAACACTTGGAGAAATTGGAATGAAACAAAATATGCAAAAAAAAAATAAAAGAAGAAATAATTGTCTATAGTTATCTTTATTATTTTTTATACATTTCTATTGACATGGTATAAATCATCAATAATTGTTGTGATTAATAGCGTTGAGAAAAGTCAATGTCCATAATAATACTCTATTGCCATTTTTTTTTTGTAAAATAATAAATCAAATCACATCTTGTAAAATTATCATTAAGATTTACACGATTTCTTACAATATAGCTTAAAACCAAATATTTCATCAAAGAAGTTATCAATAATTAGCCCCACACAATGATATCTATTATAATACAGACTTCTTTCAATATGTGTGTTTGTGAGTGTAAAGAAAATAACAAAGATAAGAAAGTAAGGTAATAGAAATTGAGAAAGTAAGAGAAATCTTTTTTTTTTTTGTTTTATTTTTCTCTCTCTATTTATTATGCTATTTATAGAGTAATATATATGGTAAACCTAACTAAAAAAATTCTCTAACAATAATAGAAGAAAACCAATAAGTACATGACATGTGTACATCTTGTAACCATATGAAACTATCTCTTAACATTCTCCCTTAAACTTAAGGTAGAAAGATTTTCTACTTTGAGTTTGTTTCTTAGATTTACAAACTGAGTGCTTGAGACAACTTTTGTTAAGACATCTGCTACTTGATCAATGGAAGGCACTTGTTGGACTAAAACCTTTCTTTGCAAAACCTTTTCCTTGACAAAATATAAATCCAATTCAATGTGTTTTGTCCTAGCAAGTAATATTGGATTAGCAACCAACATAATAGTGCTAAGATTATCACACCAAATAACTAGTGGTGTAGGCAAAGTGATTTTAATTTTTGAGAGAAGAGATTGTAACCAAGTGATTTTTGCAACAAAACTAGTTAGGTTTCTATACCCTGCTTTTTGTACTTGATCTAAAAATAGTATGTTGTTTCTTTGTCTGCTAAGTGACTACATTTAAACCAAAATATACACAAAATCCTGAAGTTGATCTTCAATCATGAAGATCAGAGGCCCAATTGACATCACAAAATGCTATAAGATCAAGAGTAGGAGACTTTCTTAAATGTAATCCATGACGAAGAGTTCCTTCCAAGTATCTGAGAATTCTTTTGACTACTTCTTAATGAGATTCTTGATTCATGCCCAATTGGTGTCTCAGCTGATTCATGTCCAGCTGGTGCTCCTTGAATGAGGGAGTAATCAACAAAATTTATAACCTATTACACCATATACTAGGGTAGCAAAGAAAAAGATACTATAGTATAGTGCCTCTAGGATCGTTCATGGGAAGGGTTGGCAAATTACTAATGACACCAATTCAAAGTGAATTGGTATTGTTTCATTTCAAGGTTAGCTTAAGAAATAAAACACAAACTTTGGTTGGAAAAGATTAGATTTAAACTAACGGCAAAGCAAGTAATGGAAATTACTTAGGAAGAAAAACATTCCTTGGAGAGTCAGGTTCACAAGGGAGGTTCCTCATGCAAAAACATAGCTCTGGTCAGTTGGTTCATTTCCTCGCGTTAGAGAATTAACATATAGTCAATTCTCTAACCGGTGTTGTACAGATACATCCTTTAATTAGATTTCAGCTTTAATTCTCTCTCTCACTGATGCAACTTGCAATGGTTCGAACCTCTCACTAAGCCTTAACCATTCAAGGTGATCTTTAACCTTGGACTTCCCTTCTCAAGCTCGCAAGAGATAACTAATGGATGTCTCCTTGGAGTCTAAAAGCTTACCAAGTGTTGGTAATTCCAGAAAATCCTACCTTCAAGTGACCTCCCAGAGGCTCGCAAGGGGTAAACTAGTGCATCTCCATGGTAGGAGATCACTTGCCTTACCAAGTGTTGGCCCAGGTGACTCTAAGGCGTTTTAAGTTAACTAAAAACATAGAAATCACTAAAGGATTACACTTCCTCTTCATTCATGGTTGAAACCACAAAGATTTCCATTCTTGCACTTGGAACCTTTCCCGGCAACCTTAGCTCCAAGGAATTATAAGTTTAGTTACTCATTCTCTAGGGAAACTTCCTCAGAGAGTGCATAACTTAGTAAATGAAAAATACAATCAAAGTGAGAAGGTAAGGCAAAAGCAAAGGCTTGCAATTTTAGTTTCTTTCCAACTTTTTCAAAAGGGTTCCTTCTCCCGAGAACAGGCTCCCGAGAGCTATTTATATGAAAAGTTACAATAAACACTATTACATGGATATTTACACTTTTTTCCTAACTTAAAAGCTAAGGAATCTTATAATTGGTGGCTTACAAGGAGAATTTTGGGATTTAGACAACAAAAATCTGATGAAAAATATCTCATAGTGTCGGTCCCAAATATCGGGAAGCACTAAGGACCATTTCGCAGGCGAAAACGAGGTCTGTGAGATTTCGCAGATGCACAAAAAAGGCTGAGAAATCACTTCGCAGCAAACGGCTGATTTCACAACGCTGCGAAGTGGTCTTTCAGTTTACGGTGTTCAGCTTCCAATGTGTCGAGAAACTTCAGGGGGAATTCCACAGCATTGTGCAAAAAGGCTGCGAAATCATTTCGCAACAAAAGGGTGATTTCGCAATGCTGTGCAAAATTCTTCCTTCAGCTTGGAGTGATCTACTTGCAATGGCTGTAACTCCTTCATTTCAACTCCAACTCATGCACCGTTTGAAGCATTGGATTGTTGACTTTCTGAGCTTCGAAATGACATATAATATACATAAATTGGACTCCAGGAAGTGTCCCAAAAATGGCTGACATGACTGTCATTAAGAATATGCTTCATGGCAGATTTCTTTTTGCTTCCTCTCCTTGCATTCCGGATTTACTTATGGCAAAGGACTTCAAAGCTTTGGTTCTTCATGTTTCTGAGTTTTCCATTGCTTTGCCAAAGATTCCACATAACTCTCCTCAATCTTGGAAAGCTTTGGTGATCAAAAGGCTATCAAAACACCAAAACTTAACACAATTTGATTAGAATTGATTGCAAGGGTCCTTAACATGTTAATTGGGTTAAAATGCAATAACTACTACTCAAAAGTGATTAAAAGAGTTAATTATAAGCTATGAAAGAACACTTTTTGAGTAGTAATCACTCCCCCCAACCGACATATTGCTAGTCCCTTAGCAATAAAGGAGAGAAAAATAAAAGTAAACAAAACTATAATGTACAACATCATGCTGATTACTTCAAAAAGATTTTAAGTAGCATGATGATCTAACTCTCACATGAGACATTAAAGAAATATAAACCCAAATTTCAACAAGAGTTATAAAAAACTATGCTAACCACTATTGATCAAGGGAATGCATTATGCAAACTGAAGCTTTAAAATCATTTTCACTTTCAAAGAACCAAAATTTATTCTTCCACAAAAGTCTAAGTGTAAGATTCCTTAGGTTCCGGATATAGTATGCTAAACTAATCTCTCCCCCCAACCTATCTCTTTTCAACACTTAGCAAACTGACCAAAATCAATAAGATAAGAACACACTTTTTTTTTTTTCAAAGGCTTAAAGGGGTATTCTTTCTGAATTGTCCATGTAACGGGGGTCCATCGATGACTCCCAACCAATTAAGGTTTAGGGCATCAAGCTTTAAGGATCTTTCAACCACTAACTCCTCGGATTTTACCCCGGACTTTTGAGAATGAATTTTAATACCCAAGCACCTACAGCATGTTAAACTCCACCTATTCACCCTTATAACGAGCATTGAGGTCGGTGACTCCCAACCAATGAAGGCTTAGGGCACCAGGTTTTAAAGATTTTCACCATATACCCCTCAGACCTTGCTCGGGTTTCAAGGCAAGCAAACATTTTCTTTCTTTCTTTTTTTCTTTTTCAAAGGCTCATTGGCCTTTCATAAGGTGTCTCAACATTATCAAATGAGGTCAAAGGTACCAAGTCCCAAAATTTTCCTAAGTCAAGAGGGAAATAGTTTTTCATCTTATACTCGGAACCTATTGTGCACAGTCTGTGGATAGCTTAAAGTGGAAGAACTAAACTCGATTTCAATAGAAGCTTCAACAATTGAACCACTTTAGTAAGCATAATCCAAACTCTAAGTCAAGTGAAAAGCAAAAGTTCAGTTTCTCCTGTTTTAATTTGAAAACTTTTCCTCAAAATCCATGGAAAAATAAAAAAACTACAACTAATTTACCAACATAATTAAATTAACAAAATAACTTAGCATACTTCCTTCCTCATTTCTCCCCCCCAACCTACCTGAGCATTGTCCTCAATGTGATATGGGTGATTGAAATTAAAGGGAGGAAGTGGTACCTCCTGAGTGATATCAATTTCGAATACTGATTGGAGAAACCACATGTTTCAAAAAGAATAAAAGATGTGAGAAAAGGAAATAAGAATAAATTAATGCTAAATGCTAAAGGGTAACTGATTACTACTCAAAACATGCTATTTTGTAGCTTGTAATTAGCTCTTTTAAACACCCTTGAGTAGTAATTATTACCTTTTAACTCGATTAACATGTTAGGTACCCTTGCAATCAGATTTCTAACAATTGTGTTAAGTTTTGGTGCTTTTTGATAGCTTTATGCTCACCAAAGCAATTTAAGAATGAGGGAGAGCTATTTTTAGTTCATGGCAAAGCTTTTGGAAGCTTAGATTTATGAAGAAATCAAGCTATGGAGCCTCATAATCCTTTGCCTTAGCCGTTTAAAGTTTACAAGGGAGAAACAATGGAGAAGAAGAAAACAGGGGATGAAAAAGGGTACACAGCTGCAGTCTTTTAGTGCACTTTTGGAGGCACTTCCCGAAGTCCATTGTTTACATTCTATATACCATTTCGAAGCTCAGAAAGTCAAGAATCCAATGGTTCAGAACCATGTATGATTTGGAGCTGAAATGAGGAAGATACGGACTTCGGAAGACAACTGCAATCAAGCTGAGGGACAATTTCGCACACACACTGTTCAAGGTGCGAAATCCTCAGTCCACTGTGCGAAATTTTTCGCACACCTCAAACCAACATGCGAAATTGGAACTCAGCGTGCGAAAATTGGATATTTTTGCCGACTCTTGTTCTTCTGATATTTTTGTGTTTAAATTTCCATTTTCTCCTTGTATTCAACCACTCATGTAATTCCTTAGCTAGGAAGTATTCCAAGGAAGGGTAAAATTACCTTCCTATATAATTTCTCTTGTAATCACTGAAAATATATCTTTCGGGGAGCTTTCTCCAGGAGACCAATGTAAATTAGTTACTTAGTGAAATACAGAGATCTCTTTTGCTATTATTTTCTTCTTCTATTTTCTATTTTCTTGCAAGCCAAACACCCTCTGAGGATGTTTTCCCGGAGGATGAGAGGCTAAACATTTAGTTTCTTGGAGTGAAGGAAGCTAGGTGAAAGTCCAGATTAAAAGGTGGAAAGTTTCGTGCATTGAATTCAGGTGGTTGGAGTCCATAAATGGCTTTTAAAGCCAAGGTTTTGCCTTAAATCCCTTAGGATCACTTTGACTGGCCAATACATGGTAAGCTTAAGGTCTCTGTGGATGCTTATTGCTAGATCCATATCAGTCCATTAGTTATCATATACGAGCCAGTGGAAAGTGATTCAAGGTGATAGTCCATAGTGTCTTAATCATTAATGGACCTTGACTACCATCTCTAGTGACTTGTTATGGATTAAATCTTCATTGTCAAACCTATACCGGTTCGGGAAATAACTATAGGTTAATCCCCAATGCGAGGAGAAAAAATCCGGAATTTTCCACTTGCATCTGGAAACTTGAACCTAGCAACCCTTAGCTCCGGGAGACTTTTCTTTCTTCCACTTTTTACTTAGTTCTATGTGAGTTTAGTTTAAATCACCACTTTCAAAACAATTTTATTTTCTTTTAAATTTAAAGTTTGTTGTAAAGGAAATCATCAGAATCAATTTCTAATTTAGAGGCTATCATTGGTAGAGTGAAAACCCATCCCTGAGTTCGACCCTAGAACTGCTATACTATAGTAGCTTTGCTACGCCAGTATAAGGTCATAGGTTTTATAAATGTTTTTGATTAAAAGACCGCTGGGAAGTCGAGCGAGAATCAAATGGCGCCGTTGCCGGGGATGGTGCCACAATACATTTGATACAACCTTTTAGAGGCTACTTGTGATTTTTACTACAAGTTAGGTGAATTCCTTTTCACTAATTTTATTTTCTTTCATTTTCCTTTTGTTAATTTTAAAATCATTTCTTTCTAACCTTAACCTTTTTTCTAGATTCCTTTTGTTTTTGTTGTTTTTTGTTTTATTTCAGGTAGTGTAACTTGTGCATGCCCTATTGGATTAGGGACCAAGAGGGAAGATTAGTAAGGATTGAGAATCCTCAAGACACAGAGTTGGATACTTGTGTAAATATCATGGACCCTCCACCAGAGGATCAGAATTCTCAACAAGGTCAAGGGGGTAATCCCAATGCATACCTATCCATGAGGATAGAATGCATCCACCAAGGATGAGTGCACCCTCATGCACCTGCCCCCTCTTGAGCAGTTGGTTATAAGGCCCCATATTGTGCCCCTCCTACCAACTTTCCATGGAATGGAGAGTGAGAATCCATATTCTCTATATCAAGGAGTTTGAGGAGGTGTGTAATACCTTTAGAGAGGGAGGAGCTTCAATAAGACTGATGAGACTCAGTTATCCCTTTCACTTTGAAGGACAAGGCCAAAAATATGGCTTAATTCTTTAAGGCCAAGAAGCATAAGGAATTGGGTTGATCTTCAGGCTGAGTTTTGAAGAAATTTTTTCCCCACCCATAGGACTAATGGGTTGAAAAGACAAATCTCAAATTTTTCTGCTAAAGAAAATGAGAAGTTTCATGAGTGTTGGGAAAGGTATATGGAAGCCATCAATGCTTGTCCTCATCATGGTTTCGATACATGGCTCCTAGTGAGCTATTTTTATGATGGAATGTCTTCTTCTATGAAGCAAATTCTTGAAACCATGTGTGGGGGGAGATTTTAGAGTAAGAATCCTGAAGAGATGGACTTCTTAAGTTACGTGCTGAGGTGTCAAAGGATGGGATGAGCCCAACTCAAGAGAGAAAGGAAAATTTCCCTCTCAACAAACCCAAAATCCAAAGGCTGGAATGTACATGTTGAGTGAAGACGTGGACATGAAAGCTAAAGTGGCAACATTAGCTAGGAGGTTGGAAGAACTTGAGTTGAAAAAAATACATGAAGTTCAAGCCATTTCCGATACCCAAGTCCATGTCATGCCATGCACCATTTGCCAATCATGTGACATGTGGTCAGATGAGTTGTCCACCATCCAGCTGTGAGAGAAAGTTAGGTGATCATGTGAATGTGTGGGCAATTCTAGGCCCAACAACAGTGATCATATGGAACACATAATTCAGCTGGAGAAACACCACAAATTTTCTTGGAATACCAAGATCAACCCTCATACCAACGCACAAGGCCAACCCAAGCAGCCTCAGCAAACCATCTTCAGTGGAGCAGCCATTGTAAACTGAGTTAAAGTCATGGTTGTTTTGGGTGAACAAAGGCAATTAACTCCCATGGCATCAAAAGATGAAAATGTTGAGAGTTCTCAAATAAAGAGAATGGAGGGGATGCAAAATGATCTATCTCAGAAGATAGATAATATTCAGTACTCCATCTCTAGACTTACCAACCTAAACACAGTGATTGAGAAGGGAAAGTTCCCCTCTCAACCAAGCCAAAATCCCAAGGGTGTTCATGAAGTTGAAACCCAAGATGGTGAGTCTTCAAATTTGAGAGAGGTTAAAGCTGTGATCACTTTGAGAAGTGGGAAGAAGGTTGATCAACCCTTACCTAAC
>JBAPGN010000559.1:0-26271 GCA_037355405.1 Vitis amurensis | reverse complement strand
TAGGGTTACATGACCAGTTAGGGTTGTGACAATGGTCAAAAAGTGGAGGATCTCCTGGTGATCAGATAATGAAGATATGGGTTATTCAGTTTCTGCAGAGCTTTGTGGAGTTATTTCTTGTAACTTGAGACCTTTCTTGGGGCCTTGATTTCAATTCTTGTTAATGACCTTATTCAGGATATATTAAGGACCCATATTATTCAAATACACGAGGGGGCTAAGGCATTTACTCTTCTATCAGGAAGAGGAATTTGCTAAGGGAATCGAGATAACTGCTGTTAAGATGATAGCGGCTTTTTAAAGCTATGGAATGGCATTTTCACTGAGCAGGAAGTAGATGCTGCTCGAGCAGAAAGAAGCTTGCCGGAAAAGGTTTTACTGATTCATATCAAATGTGAATATTTGTCCCATAATTTCATGGGATAAAATAGAGCTATGTTACATAGATATTAAATGTGTGTTGGATGCTGTGGATCGTCTAGATGTTGGATCTTTCCAATCTCAAATTTTGGGAATATGGGACTCACTGAAATATGATCTATGCATGATACTTGGATGATGAATAATAAAGAAAAAAAAAAATCATAAAATCTATTAGAAGCAAAAAATAAATATTCTGATAAAAATGCTTCATATTTATTTTTTATCCTATTTTATTAAGAATTGAAAAAAAGTCAAAGTGTCGCTTTGAACAAAATCGAGTATCTTACAGGATCCAACCTTACACCAACCCACCCCACCTTGTCATGTTGTTGGCGGGACTGTATGTTGGGTGAAATTGATGTTGGGAATTGAGCATAGGATTGGTATTTTGGTGGGATTGATCAGTTTGGGGTTTTATTGCGTGGACCATATTTCAAATTCCCAGGAAGTTTTGCCTTTTCTGTTATTACCTATTCCCGCACCCAAGAAAGCTGATCTCAGGACCAAGATTTCACTACTTCAAGTATTGCAGCTGGGATTAGCAAAAACACTTATTTTTTATGGTTTAATATGTCTCTTTCCTTTTAGTCCCTCCTCAATGTGGATGAGTACCACTTTGAGGTAAATTAACCTTATTCCGATAGGATCAAGTTAGAAGGAGCAAAAGAAGATTTTGAAGAAAATACAGAAGCGGTACAAGGTTGCCACTGAGATGGCAGACGGTGTCGCTTCAGATGGAAAGGCCTTCTGCATTTCTCTTGTTGATGTTGGGTTGGACACAACTGCAGTCCGTGAAGCAGTTTCTGAAGAGTCCATTGAGCCGAAGGGTCCTCAGCTGGACTTTGGCTTTTTCTCCACCCCCCCAAAATGGTGCCATCTTGTTTGCGTATGGGAAACTTTCACCGACTGTATCTATATGTTGGTGTGGACAGGAGAATATCTGTTTATGGTTTTTCAGCACAGATGAGACCACAAACAAGGCTGTGGTGTATGCTGGAGTACCAGAGAATGGAGAGAAGTTCAAGCAGTTAGAGGTATCTGAGTGGTTGAATTCCAGAAGGAGAAAAATGTTTGGACTGTTGAGTTTAATAATTATTCAAATCGCTGTTTAACTCTTAACCTAAAACCTACCTGGTGGGGTAGAAAGAAATTTTCAAATCATGATGGTTTATGCTCGGATCATGTGTATACTTACTCTGCTGTTTTTGTAGTGGTGCATGAGAAAACTCTGGCATAATTAAAAACTCTCCCTCTGTTAATTATTTGATTTACCTACATTTGATATTGTTTGTTAATCTGAGCTTTGAATGATTGATTGATTCCAGGGAACAGATGCATCACTGATGTAGGACAACCCTAGGATGGTTGCCTACACTCAAGGGTAGGTGGGCTAGGGTTTTATTTTTAGGGTGTAAGGAGAGGAACAAGGAATAATTTTATGTAGAAAAAATTATAAGATAAGAAATAGAGAGAAAGAAGAAACAATGAAGAAAAGATGGAAAACGTTAGAGTCTCACTAAGGTCTTTTAGGAATCCCACCTAGAAGAAAATCAATGAAGTCTCACCATTGAGGGTTGCAACCTTGCAATGAAAGAAAGTATAATATTATTCATCAAATTCATCCCTTTGATTTACATTGATTAACCTATTTATAGGCTTCTCTAAGAAATCCAAAGTCTACTAGGACTCTAATAACCTATTATGATTTTAATTCTAATTTATACATCCTAAGTCTACTAGGACTTTAATAACCTATCTTGACTCAAAATTCTAATTATATTATAACTCAACTAGTTAATCCCTAATTAGCTCCAACCAAATATTAATCCTATTTATATTCCCAAGTAATATTAATCCTACTTTAATTACAAACTAATACTAATTCCTTTTCTTGATATATATCTTGAAGATTCATCTCATCAATTCCCCCTAGCTTGAAAAAAACTCGACCTCGAGTTTTAGTGATTTTCCACGTTCTTCGTCATCTCTTTCCCATGGTAAGACGGGATTCTCAAGATCTCTTGAACTTGTTCAATTTCATGCAAGACAAATACTGGACTTCCGAAAAACTTTTTGATGTTGTATAGCAAGTTGATAATTCTCGAAATAATTATGTGTCTTCAACAGCTGTGGAAAGTTTTTCCCCATTTTTGTAAATCGTTTTGTGAGATAAGATTTTGATTCCTTATTCAAAAGAAATTTTCAGCAGTTATTTATGTTTTGACACTATGAAATGTTGGGAAGTAAATCGATAATTCTGAAACTTCTACTTTGAGGCTTTTATTGGTTATTAGGATTAGTTTCTCACTCTTGCTTTCTTGATTTCAATTGTGATTTCTTCTCTTTCAAGTAACTTTGACTTGTTTTTAGTAGATATTTGATGTCTTTAGTTTCAAGGGTGCAATTTTTTTCTTAGTTGCTTATGTGGTGGAATTCTTACGTGGACGAAGTCTTCTTACGCATTGTGCACAAGGGTGTAATGTTCTCATATCATCATTTGGACCCTTATCCCAAAAAAAGCATGGCTTCCAAGCATAATAATGGGCAATTTCTCGGCAAAACATACACATGCTTGATACTCAAAATTTATTACTTGAAATTAAAATCACTAGACACGAGAACTCACAAATAGATGTGTCATTTACCCATGCTATATTGATAGGGATTTGTGATGATCTTTTGTCTTTTAGATTAATCTTCTCAAACAAGCTCCTTTGAAGTAGATTGGAACATACACCTCCATCAATAATCAAAGTACATAGTCTCTGAACAAGCACACGAGTTTGGAAGATGTAGGTACGTCGCCAATCTCCTCTTCATTTGGCCTTGGTATGTTCACCTTGGTGCATAAAAAGTTGTAGCTTCAACCATGGTTGATGTTGCTCCACTCCTCAATTACATATGCCTTCATTGCAAGGAATTTCTCTTAATTAACCAAAATTGATGTAGGAACCCTAGGATGTTGCCTACACTCAAGGGTAGGTGGCAGGGTTTTATTTTTAGGTGTATGGAGAGGACAGGAATAAATTTTATTGGTAGAAAAAATTATAAGTAGAATAGAGAGAAGAAGAAACAATGAAAGAAAGATGGAAAATCTTAGAGCTACTAAGGCTTCTAAACATGCAGTCTCACTAGAAGAAAATCAATTGAAGTCTACCATTGAGGGTTGCACCTTGAATGAAAGAAAGTATAATATTATTCATCCATTATCCCTTTTGATTTACATGATTAGCCTATTATAGGCTCTTAAGAATCCAAAGATTTATAGGACTAATAACCTATATGATTTTAATTCTAATTATATAACATCCAAAGCTACTAGGACTTTAATAACCTATCATGACTATTTAATATATATTATAACTAATAGTAACCTTAATTAGACTACAATATTAATCTAATTTAATTTCAAAGTAATATTAATCTACTTTAATTACAAACTAATACATAATTCATTTTTGATATATATCTTGAGATTCTCCTCATCAATATCGTGAGGAGGCCATGGATGTGGCAAACAAGTTTGCATTTCAATGAACTAGAGTTGATTAGATGGAGTGCAGTTTTTAGGTACAATGCAATGCAAAGGTTTGATGTATGCAGAATGATTTTCTTAGTTACCTTTGAAATGTGAAATAGTAAGTGAAAATGGAAAAAATTGGTGATTTTTTTTTTCTTTTTTAAAATGGGATGCCAAATATCGGTATTTATATGAAAGAAGGTGGACTTGATTTTCTAGTTTTAAATTTTATCTCCCTTAGAAGTAACTCTACTTGATATCCCATTTTCTTATCTTCTTGTGATGATGTGAGTGTTCTTGAGCAGAAACACGTAAAGGTTGGCGATGACCTTGAGGAGACAAGTCTACTACATTATTTCTAATTGAAACTGTTCTAAGAGTAGCAAACGCTAAGGAGCGGGTTTTGCAAGCTGAATGCTGAAGAGAGTTGGAAAGCTAGAGTGGGACTGGGGTTATTGAGCTTGATGGATTCGGCCAGTGAATCAGAACGGAAGAGCTGTAGGACTTAAAAAAGAGTAGAAAATATGGCCCTCTGCACCCAGAACAGATTTGACCAGACTACGCTGCACCTCATCTCACCCTCCACCCTTTTGGTTGTAGGAGATGGAGTTCTACATCCACAACTTAACAAGAGTTGATTACCTTAGCAATCAGAGAATGTCGTAGTTTGCACACTGATTTAATGCCATCACTTTCTTTAACCCTTCTTAAAGGAACCAGTTAGTATTTAGGCTTGATATGATCTCTCATTTGATGCCCAAATCTAATATGATATTACTCAAGCTTGGTGTCGGTTTTTCACAAACTAGAGCTCTGTTGCCCAACCCCATCTCATTGTCTTCCTTCTCTTGATCCAGGAATTGTTGTTCCTTCAAGTAGGCTCCCTAAAGGGATGAAACTGCATTAGAACTTGCTCCCATTTTTCTTGGATTACTTGTAGCTTGCCTTCTACTATTCAACCATGAGTATATGCTATGGATTATTCTGTGTTAGAATGATCTTTTGATTCTGGGTGTTTCCAGATTTGCGAAAAACTGTTGAATTATGTAGCTCAATGATTAAATCATTAAGATTTTACAGATCTTGTATATAGAATTAGACAACCTTGCATGCTTTTGTGATATCAAAACCTCTTCTTTTGTAGTTGGTAATGGAGGCAAACCCTTTACTCTGATTTGTAAAATGTGATTATGAAAAGAATGTGTTGGATTGGAGAGAAGACCTAATATTATTCCACTTTTATTGCCAATCTACCTTCTTGCTGAGTGGCAAGTTGGATGTTAATAAACTTCTCCTTTATGCTATGCTTGATCAGTGAAAAATATGATTAAAAGAAAATATAGAGGAAAAGTAAAAAAAAAAAAAAATATTTAGAAGAAAAAATATTTCAAATTGATTTAATTTATTTTTAATTTTTTATATATAATTTGAAAATACATAATTTTTTTTTTTTAATTGAATTACCTCTTGCATTATAGTAAAATAGTGATAAAAGTGATAGTGCATATATTTAAACTCGAGAGTTTGTCAAATGCTAATAGCTTTCACTTCCTAATGTAACTTATGGCTTGGATTTATATTTAATTAAAAATTTAAAAATATCATAATTGTTTTAATAAAAACTTTTTAAAAGAACTTACCAACGGATAACTTCTTCAACATTCCTTCAACCTTAGCAACTTAAAGCTTTAAACATTATTCAACTTAGAATAAATATTTTCTAGAGTAGACACCATCTAGATCTTTTTGGATTTGCTCATCCCCTAATGAGAGAAATATTAATGATTAGGATCCACCACCATTTCTAAAAGAATTGAGGCTAAGGATAGCCATTTTAACTTCTTAATCCAAAAAGTTAGTTATAAGCAAATTGAGAATAAATTAAATAATAATAAACTCAAGAACTATCAAAGGTTTAAGAAAAAATCTTAACTTCAGGGTGAGGGTTTGTTTGTTTTCATGAGGATTGTATTGTAACATAGATATACGTACTTAATTTTCATGTTAAAACTTGATAAAGCTATAAGTAAAAATTTAGTAATTCAAAAAATAATTTTAGAAAACACTATATATATATAGAAGCTCTCCTTTGAGGTAGATATTGATATATATAATTTTATGACCTTTTTATAATTTTTTTTAAGGATCACTTTCATGTCTATGTGTTGGACCCTGCATTTCCGGTTTCATGCGTTCCTGATGGCGAGCTTGATTTTATTTTAAAAAATTGATTTTATTGATTAGAAACTGATTGGTCGCACTTATTTTTGTTTTATTTTTAAAGGGTAAACAAAGAAGAAACTAGGTTGATATTAGTTTGGTAAAGGTCAGTCTACGAAATCGGATCGGTTCAGGGGTCGGTTCTTTTGTGGAAGGTACCGGAAAAACGTAGCACCTTTAGTCCCTAAGCGGGTCTTCTTACTAATAAACGAAGTAATCATGGCAATTGAATGAGGGATCAATGAATACTTAAAGTGATCACTGCACATGAGAGGAATACTAACATGCATACCAGAAAATGACTGAACGGATGTGGATGCGTACCTGGCAGTGATCATAAGCGCTATTCAGGGATCATGACTGTATTGACGGGGAAGTATGATCGACCTCCTCTCCATCGGCGTTAGGCGCGGATGTGAAATATGGAGAAGGTGGAAGTCGGGGACAAGAATTTCGGTTGTGAGATATCCGGAGAAGTGACGTCGGCCGGACAGAATTTCGGGTTGTGAGTATTCGGAGAAGGTGGACGTCGGCCGGACAGAATTCCGGATGTGAGATATCTGGAGAAGGCTTGACCGTACGCCGGACAAATTCCGGATTGTGAGAGTTATCCAGAGAGGGTGGAACGTGGGCGGACGAATTCGGATTGTGAGATATACGGAAGAAGTTGAACGTCGCGGACAGAATTCCGGAGTGACAATATCGGAGAAGGTGGAAGTTGGCCGGACAGATTCCGGATGTGAGATATCGGAGAAGGAGGTTGAACGTCTGAGGACAGAATTCCGGATGTGAGATATCCGGAGAAGGTTGAACGTCGGGCGACAGAATTCGGATGTGAGTATCAGGAGAGGTGAACGGTCGGGGGACCAGAAATTCTTCCAGGTTGGAATGAGACTACTGCGGCGTAATAGGGGGGCGTTGCGTGTGCGAGGAAGGAAGAGGCCACGTGGCATTTTTTAGGGGGATCTCACAGGTAGGTGAAGGTTTAGAGAGAGAAACGGCGTTTGGTGGGTTGTATGGATATGGAGGCTTGGGTGAGTTGGTTTAATGGGTATGTGAAGAGTGAAGGATTAGTTTACCCGTGAGACTCTGTAAGTGAGGGAAGTGGATGAGAATGAATGAGAGGAAAAGGGTGTGGTGGGAGGTATGCTTGATTCTGAAGTTGCAGTGAGGAAATGGGTATGGTGACAGCGAACCAATGAAGAAAGTGTGGCATGTGGTAACGTGTATTTCATCATGACGATATAGCCTTTGCTTGGACAAGTAATGGATTCGAACTAACAAGCTCTTTCCCTGCTTCACGACTCGTGGGCCTTCCTCCAGCTTCAGTTGACTTCGTCAACCACTAATGTTTCACCATTTCTTTGTGCATTGGCCGCTAAGAAGGATCTCCTCTTTTCAAATTATCTCCAGCGCAAACAACCAGGAAAAACTGGAATGCTCTTCCTTCTTACTCTGCAAATTACCAAGCAGTTTGCTACTTGCTTCCTTCAAGTATACGAATCTCTTCTCAGAAAATGCAAGAATAGAGGGGAAAAACGAGAAAAAGAAAAGAACAAAAAAGAAGAAGGCAATGTATAAGGGGAGATAACACTAAAACAAGCTCTTTCTCACGAAGACCAGAAGAGGTTTTAAAAGAGACTGGTGGTGGGTCTCAATGACTTTAAACACACAAACAAAAATATCCAACATAGCAGTCTACGGGAGAAAACAAGATCAAATAAACAAAAGTCGGACAGTTGCCTTTTAGGTAATCAAAGCAATCATCTGAATATCAGCAAGAAATGTAAGGTGATCCTAAAAATAAGACTAGAAAGTAAGAGATAATCAACTGGATGATTTTCCACTACCTTCTAAAAAGAAATGCTTTCCCCCTTTACATCCTTTCGTCTTTTCTCTTTCCAGCCCTTTTTTTTCTTCCCTCTATTTTTCTCTTCTGCCTGCTTGTTCATGGTCAGCAAGCATGGGCTTGGCCCAACCACTCTCCCTGATACTAGCAGGCTGCCGCAGCGGCATCAAGCCCTCGCTTCAGGTAGCCCGTCCCATCTGGGGATTCTGGTAAGAGAGGGGGTCCCTCACACTGAAAATCCCAAACTCCCTCTAAAGCACAAAGCTCTTCTGAATATCTCACAGGTGTCTACTTGCTGCCCAGTTGGTATTTCCAACATTTATATCCAGTGATTGCAGATTTCTGATTTCCACACCATGTGATGGCGCTGGTGATGGCTCTTTGATAGTGTCTCACTGGAAGTATGATATGTGTACTCCAAATTACAGCAAATGGAAAAAAACCCCAGACCATTGGGGTCTATATATGTTAATAATTGCAATACTTTGAATGTACAAGTATAGTTAACTAAAGATATGATTTATCATCATATTCATGTTCATAAAGTGGTATTAATTACTTTATGTAAATCCTTAAATATTTTTGATTAATGAACTTATATTACTCATTTCGAACAAGTACTTAAATATGTTGTAGAAACCATTATAATGACAATTGAATAACGTGAGTATCAATTACATATTATGAAACACTCAAGTTTCGACCACTTGCTGACTAAAATTTACATTATTATGAATTTCAAATTTTTGTATAAAACATTTTACCTAGAGGATTATTCATTCAAACTTTCTAGTTGGTTACTTTGAGTGATACATGCTATCAATATATGAAATTCTAATGATATATAATTATCTTATTAAACACTACTTTATGTAAATTAATATTTTAACTATATTATAAACATTATATATAGTTCTAACATATAATTTTTTGGAAACCATATATATAACCAATTATATAAAAATTGTAAATATAATGAGACTTATAATAGGAATATTAAAGGTTTTATACAATATTAAATTTATAACATGCAGAAATGTTGCTATAGCGAGAATATGGATTTATACAATTTCATTATTGTTCCTTTATATTTATGCAATTTTACCTTCAATTCATGAAGTGTCAATTTGTTATTACATTTAACAATAATTGTATATTCATATATAATTAATATTGACTTAAACCGATGGGTATTTAACCGACATCGTTATTTATGTTTTTAATCATTCATCCTAGTATTCTAATGGAATCCGATACAATATTATACCATTTAATTGACACCCCTATACTTTTAATGTTCGACCTTTGGTGACTAAAAATCGTTCATAGTGAATTTTGAATTTTTAATATAAATTATTATTATTATAATTCGATATTTTTAAAATACTAAGGTTGATTAATTTTAGTCACTACAGACTAATTAATATGAATATGATTAAATCAAAAATTTATCATGTTAGATTTTTTCATAATATATTTTCAAAGCATAAAAGGTAATTTTTCAAAAAAATAAAAATTATTGATCCAAGTTGTACAATATGAATTCCTTTAAAAGTCAAAGTTCATAATATAAAATCATTAAGATTCAATTTATTCAATTGTATTTAATAGCAATAAAACACAATTATTGTGGCAATTAGAACAAATAAATGATGACACGAAATCATAATCTCATATAATTATTAATGTAACATCACCGTCTCAAATATATTAAATATATATATATTATGCAACACAAAACAAATCATACTTATGTTCAATCAAAGTGGTGATGAAAGTGATTTAGTTAATTTCGATGAATCAAGAAAGCCATTCACTTCTATATATTTAACAGTTAAACAATATGCTAATATAATATCGAAATGAAAAAATCAAAACTTTGAGTGTTCATAAACTTCATTTACATAAGTATTAAAGTGTACGTCACTTAATGTTAATATATTAATGGTATATATGCCCCAGTTGAACTCGTTAAAGCAAAAATTATTATAACAAAGTCCATAAACGTAATAACTTTTATTCTCTAATAGCTTTCATGGCTTTGAATATTATTGTTCATTAAGATTTTGCAAAAAAAAAAAAAAAAAACAAATTATAAATATTTTTAAAAGGCTCAAAAAAGCCAAAAAAACGATGATACAATTCATTAATAACTGAGCTATCATAAATGATTTTAAGAAAAGAAATCAAATACAAAAATATTGAAAAATATTTTGATTGAACGGAAAAATACAATCAATAATTTAATTACCTTTTTTATCAAAATTTGATATAATAAGAGAGAAACATAAAATAATTTTTAGAGGAAAATCATAAGTTCTTGAACCATTTCTTTGATACAAATGTGAGTAATTATTTAATTATGCAATTCAAACCCTAATTTACATAAATCATAATAGCTAAGAATTTTAGAACAATATGATTTACCACTTCATTATGAGAAGGACATAACCTTTAGTTTAGAGAATTATTGATGAAAATGACAAACAATAAGTCGTAGAACATGTTTTCTTCCTTTAGGTTTTTTATGGAATTTATTATGGAATAAAATACTTATTTTATAGGGTGGAGAGAGGACTGGTTTCCTTATAGAATAAGAGTGCACTTTCCATCAAAGTGTTTTTAATTTTAGAAAACTAAATTTCCGAAAATTGACCAATAGAATTTTACTTTAATATTTATTAGACTATAATATTTAATTTGATATTTAAATAAATATCACATAATAATAAATATGGGACATAAATTTATAAATTTGTTTAAACACTTCTATTATTTTCATTTATTTTTCTTCCTCTTATATTTACGTGATCGAGGGAACATGTTCAATTGTACATCCTCTACTTTGTTTGGATGCATGAGGTTAACGCATTGATTGAAATTAGTGTTTTTTTCTTTTTAACTGCATGAGGTTAAGTGCCCAAGTTGATTGTTCGACCCCATTTAATGATACAATTTTTTTCCAAGATAAACTTGTAGTAAGTTCATCTTGAATAGTAGTCATATTATTTGGGAGAGAAGATCCCCTTAGCTATACCCTAGATTGAGTGGATTGAGGATTCCTTTTCAGGTGTCTCCTATGTAGGATTGTTGTGCTTTATGTTACTGCCTCAAGGAGGAAAGGATTACACGCTTTAGAGTAAGTTAGGCCAAGCCGTGGACCTGTGTAGGATGAAGGGGATGTTTATTGTTGGTGAAAACATTACCCAATGCTAGCTCTTATTGTAGTGATTCACATGTGGGTGATAATATCTCCATGTTGTTTTAAACAGGTTTCTAGAAGAACCTAATTTTTCTGGGTCCTTAGTAGGAGATTTGAGATGCTTATTAGCGAGGTATTTTTATTCGAGAAAAAAATTTCTAGTTGAAACTTGACGATTATATAATAATAATCTTACATTTTATTGGATTTTTTATAAATAAAATGTTGACTTATTGATATTGGCTTATTAAAAAGTGTAGCTTATATAAATATGTTTGAATGCTTAGGGTTGATTTACATTTTTAAAATTACTTGTATTCGCGTTTATATGTATATTTGCCGTTTTTATACTTCACTCACTTTACTCACGTGTATCCCGATACCTCATTGTGTAGCCATATCCATATATGTAGGAGTTTTAAAATTGTGCGGGGGAGAAATTACCAAAGAATTACAAATCGAGGGAATACATAAATGATAAACAAATGCAAATTATGGAGATATGACTAAATTCACAACCTAATTCAATAAAACCTTTAGATTCATGTTGAATATTAATTTTCTTAAAGTATAATTTAGGAAAATAAACAATTCAACTATATACTATGTTAAGATGAAAAATTATCATTTTCATTAACTTTTTTAATATTTGAAAACACTATATTATATTTTAGAGACAAAAAATGGTGATCTTAGCGAATTTAGAATTTACTAAGGACATAAAAAATTAATGACCTATGTGAGTTTTGTTTACAAGTTTATGTTTCACTTGAATTCAAGGGATAGAAAAAAAATATCAAACGGGATTTTTTATGTTTTATACTTATTGCTGCTAATATTTCTATACATGTTAAAATTAAGCAATAAAAAATGGGACTTCGCTATATTTTTTGGGTTTCTGGATTGGTGAGTGTAGGGACCCCTCCCTCCGAGAAAGTGGCCATGCATCTTACAGTGACACATGGCACGGCATTGTCCATCAGAGTCACCCTCAATCGATACTTCTATAAAGCACAATTAGGCAGTTTTCCGGACTTACTCAAGGAAGATTCAAACGAACACTTTTTAAACATATCATCCGGGGAATTACACAATAATCCGGAATGATCAAACATATTGCCATCCGGATACAATGGTCCGGATCATTGACTCGAAGTAAGAAGTCTCACACGTTTACACAACAGCCTGTTCTCATGTTCATAGCCACGTTTCCGCCCGTGCAGGGTGAGAGGGACAGATGCAAGTGACAACAAGTCACTTCCTAATGATCTTCACATGGTCACTTCACGTCTATGCAAGCGCATCACCTACACGATCTCTGTCAGCCACCGTAAGGTGATGATTAGCCCTGCTAACACATAATGTCATCATAAAACACAAAATATTCCCTGCATTAAAGAGGGAATTCCAAGCTTTGATTTAATATAATATATATACTTTCACCAAAGGGAAGGTAAGTTGTAATACCTAGTAAAAGCCAACTGATTTATCTCTCTCTACATGGCTGACAAAAAATCGGAGGGTGCGCCCGGACACCCTGTCCGGACGTCTTTTGCAGGATATTAACGACTGAGTCAGAACCTATTATTTGGTTTGAGGTTCGCGATCATATTTGGCAACTAGGTGGAACGTCAGGGACGGCGAGGGTATCAACAGGAGAAACATAATCTATTTTAGGCCATATGGATTATAGGTTAGAGGCTTAGCTGGTGGTAAGCTCTTTTGCTTCACTAGGAGAGATCATGACTTATTCATTGGTAATAAAATCATAAAAACATGAAGAAATCTTGACAACTATTATGGTGCAATTTCTAATTGAGAGTTCTTAAGTGGTGTTCACAGTATGTTGTTAGAATAAGGGAATGAAATCCGCTTAAAAATCATTGATTAAATTGCATATTGTAATAAATTGACAAACCAACAAGTTATTTCATATTTTTTAACAACTTAGTTGACCTCTCTTAGTAGTTTGGGACCACTAAAATTATTTAGGCAAATTTACGGATATTTATCTATATTGCAAGATAGTTAAGGCTAGAATAAAGAGACAATAGGGAGTGTTTTAATTTCAAAACTGGTTTAGATGTGTTTTTTGTCTTCATTATTATGCATGTTGGTCATTAGATTTCAATTGTCCAAATAGATTTGGCAAAATCTAATTTTTTGAGTAAGGAAGAGTAGAACAAGCACCCACAATCTTAATCATAGGTCATGAATTTTGTCTTTGTATTCTTTATTACCATGTTTTAAATTCAAGTGCATTATAACATTTCTCACTTTCCTAATAGTTTCAATGGATCATTGTTTTTAAATTAATTGAATATATGTCCATGTTTCATAGCGTAGAGAGGAAATACTTGCTTCTCAAGGAAGTTATTTTAATCTTTTTGTAATTATCAATTTTTGTACATTTTAAACGGCATTATAGTATGTTCCCAAACACTTTAAGGGCATTGCGGTTTTTTCAATTCAAACCCAAATGCTCAAGTGGACCAATACAACTTGTTGTGATTAAAATTTACATTTCCAAAATTTCTATTCGGTAATAGATTAAAATTTCTAAATTCAAATTCACTTAAAAAAAATATAATACCCAATGTTATTGTCCATACTCCCCGAGTCCAAATATTCAAATGAGGAATTAGTTTTAATTTAAACAATGTTTCAAATAAAGGAGTTTAACAATTCCTAATAAGTAAATTTCCCTCCTCATGGTACTCTACCGAATTGAGGTTACCTAAAGATTATCAACAAAGAGGGGATGACTTTAAAGCAATTAAGGACTTTATAGTTTTGATGGTATTCAATATTTCCATTTGTTCAATAGAGATTAACATTATTATTTCATAAAATTTTGAGATCAAATATATATATTGAAATTTTTCAACATTTTCTATATCTTTTCAAAACAATTTTTCATCAAAACCAAATCGAATATTCAAATATCTTTTTTAGTTATCAAATAACAAATTGAGCTAGTTTAAGTGGGACTTTAAATGAGTGTTAGTTTCAAATTTGTTATTAAGGTGAACAAAAACCAAGGTTACATTATAACCTGTCGATAGGGCTTAGATTATATTAATATTATTCCCGTTAATAGGGATGAATTTGTCAACAATTATACCGTTGATGGAGCATAGAAATGTCCAATTATAACGTTTGGACTAGGGCATAAAAAGGGTTAACAACTTCATTTCATTAATTCCAAATACCAACAAATTATATCTCTTCCAATATTTTCATTTTCATAAACAAAGAAACTCTTTCAATATACTTTCATACAAACACATTATTTGATCTGCGAAAAGATGAAATAATATTTTTACAATTTAATACATATTAAAATGAAATTATTTTCTTTTATAAAAATCTACATTATTTCCTTAACTTTCAGCAACGCGTGAAATCTTGAAGTATTTAGTGAGAATGTTACTTTACTAAACTAATACTACCCATTATCTAAGGTAAAATTTTTGTTATCTTAAAAATATTTATTTGTAATTAGATATACAATTAATTTTCATGCAATTCATTTTAGCTACTCAATATTATTAATATAATTTAATGAATTTCCAATTTTGGAATGGAGAACTTGAAGAGTTTAAATAATTGTACATTGATGATGGAAGAATAGAGGTGCAGAGAAATTGGTAGATGAGGAAAACATAATTGATGGGAGAGTAATAATGATCGATTAATATATATATTAAATATATTTGATTTGAAGAGGTTTTTAAATGTTTTGGAACGAAAATTTTTTAGAATTGTTTGTATGATATTTTGTTATTACAAATATTCGTTTGAAATCTAAAATATTTTGTATTAATTTTTTTAGTTTTCTAATATGATTTAAAATTTATTTTAATATGTTAATTTTTTTTATTTTATTATCTCCATATTTATTATAATTATTTTATTAAACATTTTAGAATATAAAAATATTAAATATATTCTTCAAAATTAAATATTTTACTTTTTAAAAATAAAAAATTGTTTTTATATTTTTTTAGTTTTTCTATTTTTTGTTTTAAAAATAAAAGAATATTTTAAAAACAAATATCAAATGGGGAATAGTTTCCCCAAGATTCATAGGAACCTTTACTTGACTTTTGCAAGGAATTTGACCATTTTCTTCACTACTTCAAAAGCAGAGGATGTAATTTATTTGTGAGAGCCGTGAAGGCTGTAAATTTGTACATATGAATGTCAACAGATGGGGATTGAAGAATGAAGGTCAATCCACCCGCAATGGAGGTTGAGAGATGGCAGGTTCAGTCCAGCTTGCTGTTTGGGGTGGAAATTAGTGTAGAGAGTTTTCATTTTTCCTTTCATCCTTATTTTTCCTTGGCTAGATACTGTTAGGTGAATTCAACAATATTGGAGTTTTCTACCATTTTTTTTAGTTGAAAATTAAATAATAATAACAATAACAACAATAATAATAAACTCATATAACGAAAAAACCGCCAGAATTTTTTAACATAGAAACCCGATGTGAGGGAAATTCCACGATATTATCCGTTTCAAACTTACGTATTTTAAAAACACGTTTTTCCCCCAATTTCATGGTAACTTTACTTGGCTTTTGCAAGGAATTACCCTTTTCTTTCACTACTTTTCAAAGCCGGAGGTCGTCCTTTTTTGTAAGAGGCGGTTAGAAGAACAAGTTCACCATTGAATGTACAACATTCCACCTGTGAATGGGTTGAAGAACATGGCAGGTCAGGTCAGCTTGTGGCGGCTGAAATTAAAGTATAGGGTTCCATTTCCCTATTCTCCTTTTTTTCACAGTGGGACAGGGATACATTTTTTTGAGGTTGCCGAAGTGTTTATTTCTTATTTATTTATTGCAGATGCGAAAGTTCATTATTACAATTAAATAACTTATATTATTGAAATTGATATTAATAACCTCATATTTTGAATATTTTACTTTCAATTAACTTCTAAAGAATTGTTTTATAGAGCTCGAGTTAAAAAATTATTGAAGGGTTATTTTTTTCTAAAAAAAGTTCATATTTTCATTTTATGTTAAAATTTGTTTTTGAACAAGTCTTTTATAAAAAATTAATAATTTTAACTCTTTATAAACTTTATTCAAATATCTTTTATTGTCACATACGAGTCATATCATTCTATTTTAAAAAAAATTTATTTAAACTTTAATCTGACATTGAGTTTTCATTAAAATGAACTTAATTATCAATTACTTCTTTTTATGGGGAGGATATGTGACACTCCATGGAGTTGAAATGGACGTCATGAATTATAAGTATTAAAGAGGCCTAAAAGGTATATTTTGTGAATCAACCGGCAGTTTCTAACTAAATTCAAAAAAACCAAGCAGAGATAGATTGATAAAAAAGAAACAGTTTTTTTCTCGTCTTATTACCCTTCTCATCTACATGGCAGAGGTGGCAAACTAGCTATGATCCCCCTGGTTCTCTTTTGCTTTCTTCAAATCCAACCCTCAGAGATCAAACCAACCAAATTCTCCTATTTCCTTTTTTCAATGAGTAATATTGCCAGTATGCTCTTTGCCAGAAGATATGATATTGCATCAGCAACTCTCTACATCTGAGAGAGCTCCATTCTTCCTCCAAGCTTCCACATAGGGATCTGATAGAGAACTATTTAGTGAAGGATTAGGGAAGGCGCTCTAGAATTTGGTCATTTCTTTCTTTCTTCTTCCACCTCCCTGCTATTTACTTTCATCACCTCCTCTAACCCTTCTGTGATTCCCAACATTGTCTTCCGGAAACTTTGCTAGGCTGGATGAGCTTCCTCTATCGAACTGTCTGGTGGTGGAGGAGAGCTTCCACAATCCTTAATGGCACTATTACGAAATTGGTCCCCCTCTTTCCCACCCAGTGCGTCTCATCACTTCGTTTTGAGGTGATGGCATGCTACATTCGTTTCGTATCAGACTGGTCGAGCACTTCTGTAGTCGCTTGTTTAAGACTTATAAGTTTTGCTCTTGGGGACAATTGTTGGACTTCTCCAATATCCCAATATATTTGCAGGCTCATAGTGTTGTTGATTAGGTCGTTGTGCTAGCTATTGGTGGGGTCTAAGGGGCGATTGATCTTAGGAGGTTGATCTAGCCAATCGCCTTTCTTTTTTAGGTCGCCTTGGAGATCGATTCCATTTCAATTCATTCTTAAGTGGAGGGAGGGTGATTCGGAGACATTTTCTTTCGGGCGATGTGCTTTGATGGGAGGCATTTCTTAACTGATGCTACCAGTTGACCCGGAACAGGTGGGGACTTTTGCCTTCGGTGCGCCATTATCCTTCCCTAACTACCTTTCTTTTCCATTGATAAGGAAGGCTCAACAGCCGGGATGTTTCCCATATTCTCCAATGACGATCCCACTTTTGTCCATGATTTCTCCTTACACATATTAGTATCTCAGGTCAAGGATAGCGATTGAACCCTTTAGACTCAATGATTGTGGCAGGAGCTAGACCAAGGTTCGGAATTGGGTGCTTACACGGTATGCTCAACTGACTCGAAATCCGGTGGTTCGGGCGCTGGTTTATGCAATGATGCTCATGGCATGGAGAAGGGGGTGGGATCATCCTGGTTGCCTACCAATGACCATATCATAGGGGACCTCTTTCACGATGAAAGGTTTCTCATTAGAAGGTTGAGATCAACTTGAGGTGGCTCAGTCACATGACCCCCTTTCACAGCAGATTGGGTGGGCTCTAAAAACCAAATAGCTACGTGGATGTAAGGAAGGTGGTATATGGTTAGGAAAGATTACCAAAAATGGTGGGTTTTTGAAATTGGGGCGGTTGGAGTTGTGAGTGTCAGAAGGCTATATGGAGCTGGGTGCTTTGGAGGGACCTTGTTTGTGGGGGAGTGCAGTGAGTAGAGGGATGACGGTACATGTGTCTGCGGGGTGGTCAGGTTGTGGTGTGATTGCCAGTCACAAACCCTTGTGTCTGTCGCAGCAGTGGCCTTCTAGAAGAGTGCCTTATGGTTCCATGGCTTTTTGTGAAGATGGGGTTATCGAGAGTTCACTAAGAAAGGCTCTTTAGTGGCACAGTAATTGACTCATTTCTCTTTCTTTTTGATGTAAGCAGTTAGTGCAGTCACTTAATATGTCATTCTCTATAATTCTAGTTAAAGGAGCATTCTTCAATAGTACTTCGAATTATTTTCACAGGTGCGTTACACGGTATTGTGCCTACTTTGATATGTTAATAAACGGAGCTTGTTTTCTTATATTCTATTTTATTTAGTTTCATTTTTTGAGTCATTATTTTTGTCTTCATTCATTGTTTTCTATGTTCACAATTTAGTTTACTATCTGCTTATTTGGTTTCTATTTTGTTCCTGAAAGTCCTTCGCCTTTTTCATGATCTGTTTTGTTCTGGAGGTACACTTCGTATCTCAGTTTTTTATATTAAGTTAAGGAGGCCATGGTGATTGCTTTATTATTGTACTTTTGTTCTGCGACCTTGTTTGTTTGACTGGGCCTGCTTATTATATTATTTTTATTTATTTTTGATCTTAAGTTTTTTTCGATGCAGTTCTTGTTATATGAAGATGCTTATGGTGTTTGCATTAGTTTTTTATTTTTTATTTTTCAAAGAATTGTCACTTTCATTTTGCTTTTTGCTTCTTTCTGTGGCTTTGTACAGAAGGCGTTTTTGCTGGTTTGCGCTGTAAAAGGTGGTTCAACATGCGAACTAACTCTTTTTTTTTTTTTCTTTGGCATTGTACATGTTGAAAGCGGACCCTATAGCAATGCGTAAGGAATCCATTGTTACGGGGCGTTATTTTATCATAATCATTGTGTTAGTTTCCTGTCACAGTTGGGTGCGTGAGGAGATAGGCTTGGTTAAGGTATTGCCATTTTTGCCGCCCTTTGGCATATTCAGAGCTAGGATGCACTTCATTGGTGATAACCCATGAGTCTGTTGGACGTGTTGACTGTAGGCTTGCTGTAGTAGAGGGTCAGTCATGTTATGAGAGGGTTTATGGGCAATGCTGTCGGCAGGTTGTTCTATCTATTCAAGGGACTACTATCGTCAAGACAAGAGCTCAAGATGGATGATAGGTGTTCACCCTCTGTGCAACTTATGAAAGCTTTTAGCAATGTCTTGTTTATTGTGGTATGCACGTAGCTGCCATTGGTGTCGAGGAGTACTTTTTCCCGCGGAGAAAACTCCTGTATGGGATTCCCAGTACTTCTTTTTGAAAACCAATTGGAGAGATAAATTGTAGAAATAGATATTTAAATCATTGTTGCTGTTGTGGATGGGGAATCGTTTATTAATATGAGATATACACATGATAGAATTACATCGCAATTTAAAAAAATGCATTTGACTAGAATTGGACAAGCTAGAAGGAATAAAGGACTTTTTAGGTCATTGTATGAAGCTCTAGGAATTGTTTAGGACCATAATAGTTTTGTTTTTTAGGCCAATAGCGACTTGTACCAAGCTTGAGGTTGAGCATTCCAAGCTCTCGAGTATGTTTCCATGCAAAAGACATTCATTCACATTCATGTTGTCAATACACTCTCAAGCAAGTGCATTAGGATTGTGTTAGATTTCCTACAGACAAAGTTTTCGTGATACGTCACCCTAAGTCGTTGATAAAAGTCTTTGGCTAGATTGGGCCTGTATTGAGTAATTCTCCCATTTAAGTTTGATTCAAACAATCCATGCAAGCCACAAAATTTTGACTTTGATGGTAGACAACATCCTAGGTTCCTTCAGCACGAGAATGCTATCAACAGGTGACATTAACTTTGATTGCCGATTTGAGTCTTTAAGGGTTGGAAGGCAAGTGGCCTCGATAGATTCCACATGGGAAGTTTGGTGATGTGATGAATCTATTTTTTTTTTGTTCATAAATATTATTTTGGGAGGTCACGTTCCTTGGTCATGGATGGGTTCCTAATGCTGAGGTCAGGATGTGGTGAGCATGGGTATCAGGGAAAATTATTGTAATGGGCTTAGGGTTTTGGGTGTGATCCCCTGTTGGAAAGTAGTTTTTGAGGTCGGAGTAGAGATGGATGTGAGTGCTTGAATCTTGTAAGGGTTAAGGCTTTCGAGGTGTGTTTTGGTATAGATTTTTAGGAGGTTTTTATTTTTTTATTTAAATTTTTTTATTTTTCAAGTATTTTATAAAATTATAACTTTTAATTATTGTCAAACTATCTGATTGAGGTTAAGAATAGATTGAAAACATGGGAGGTGACTTGTAAAGTTGATTGATGGCGTAATTTATTGGAACATAATGCATTTCAGGCAAAGATCTCTTTCGTTGATCTTTGGTCATCCTCCTCAACTAGTGCTTGACCTAGGTCTTGGGAGAAACTGATGAAAGAAGCCAATGCTTTTGGCCATTGGCTCACTCTTTTGGTTTCTACTCGATAAGATGGTGGTTAGCTCAATGAATCCAAAGACTCGTATCAGATCTTCTTAATGGTTGCTTGACTTTAACCCTCCATCAGTATGATGGATGCATAAATTTAGGCTAAAGGTGCTTGGGGCTGATTTACTCACCCTGATGCCTTAAGATCTATGGAGCTGTCATATTGTGGACCACATCAAATTAATTTAATTCCATCTTCAAATCAGACGTGAGATGAACTACTTGTGTCAGATTGATCCAATTGAATTCTAAATTGTTTTCAAAATTATCCATCCTCTGTCATCTACTCTATGCTCTAAGAAGAAGCGTGAGATGCCTCCGCATTCTTGTTGTCCTTTGACGCCCATTACCATTGTTATTCCTAGTGCATCACGAATTTTTTCCTTCTTGTAGCTTGTTGCTATCTCTTCACTGCACAATCCTGCTGGAAGTTATGTGAGATAAATGATTAAGACTCTTCTCTGCCAATTTTCACTGCAGCTCAGGTAGGTGCCTTTGCTGGGTGTTATTGAGGCTGTCCCATTGTGCTGGAGTGGAAGTTCCGCGGTGTGTTGGGAGCTGTGCTAGGCTTGTGCATACCTTTCCCTTAGGTCATGTGTGCTTGTCCTTTTGCGTCAACTTCCCTGTTGCCCCTCTTGTATTACTCTGCTCAATACTTCTCTTGCTTGGTTTCTTTCATCCACCGCACCTTATATATATTAGATCCGTGAGCCATTTTTTATTTTGTGGTAATATTGGGGCATGGCTTTTGTTAGGAGTGCCTAAATTATTATTGAGTTATTTCCTTTTTGCTTTTTTGTAAGACTTTTATATAGATATTCTTTTTATTGTATTGCTGTGTCATTTAGTTTTCTTTTAAATAAATTTTTGATATATCTTTTTAATTTTTAAGTTAAGGGAAAAAGTTATTGGATAGGATGGAGTGGCTTTCAAGTTTTACTGGTTGGTGGTAATTAGGGAATGAGGATACCTGGAGGGGTTAGGGAGTTCTGAGGGATGTTTTTGAAACCACAATTGTAATTAGGTTTGTCTCGGTTATTCTCAATGTTTTTTGACTGATTTTCTCGTTTTTATCCGCAAATGGAGTTTGTTTGGGGTTGAACCATATTAAACTTCTTGCTTGTTGTGTGGATTTTCTTCCTTCTGTTCTTAACTAATCTGTCTATATGAGTTGATCTTGGATGTGTCTTGTGTTGATTTGTATGGTAGAGACCCTGCAGCATGGGTTGTTGTGGTAGCTCAATTCATATTACTCATTTATTCTAGGGTATGGTTCCAAGTTGGTGGAGTTTGGTCCAGCTTTGCAGGATTAGGGCGCAGACAGACGCAGTTAAGCAGATTCCAAAAGACAGGGAGACTGTGTGGCTGCTTCCTCTCAAAGGGAGGAGTTTGCGGCGTGCTTAGTTGAAGGTTATGATCTTGGAAAGTTGCTCGTCATCCGAGGACCTTTGTTTGTGCTCTTCAGCTGTTGATTGAGGAGATGGTGGTGGATCCCAGTAGGCAAGATCCTAATGGCGTTAAGATGAGATGTTCATGGAACAGAAAAGGCATGGGGTTGAAGCATTTGGTGAAAGTTACTGCCCTCACTCCTTTATGGATCTCTCCTCGGGACTTTAAAATTAATTAGATAATTACACAGTAAAATTTTACTTTGAGAAGTCTACTAGTAAATGCATGCATGCAATTAAATTATGTCCTCTCTCATTGTGATTTCTATAATTCATTTGCTGGTTTTTATTTTTTTATTTTCATTTTTTATAATTGAATGAAATTACGATAAAATTCTCATAAGATAATATGCCATCACACTCTCTACATAGAGAGACTCCAGTTCTTCCAAAGCCTCCAAACAGAAGTCGTGAGATGGTGACCGTAAGGAACCCATGGCTTTTCCCAACCACCCTCATGGTGAGGAGAGCTTTCCCTTATGCATGGCATCCTCATATTCGAATGGTCTCAACCCCATCACCCCTCTGGTCCTCATCCTGTTTGAAGTGATGGTTGCTCATCGATTCCGTTTATCAGATACTGGTCAGCTACCTTCTGTTGTCTCTTATGTTGAAAACTTAATAAGTTCTCTCATTGTGTTAACGGCTTCTACACCATGGAAAAGTAATAATTGGCCAGATTGATCCTATGAAAGGTTTTGGATTAAGCCCAAAGTAGCTTTGACCTTTTCAACAGGTCTTTTTGCTCTTGGAGATGCCAATCTTCATGCAGAAGTTTTGATCTATCAGAGAAGGCGGCGTTCGTAGTGATGGAATCCATTGAGGGTTTACTTTATCTCTAGGGGGGATAGATATTAAGTAGTTCTTATTATTGAGATAGGCATGTGACAAGAACTTTGAATGTGAAAATGACAAATCACTACATTAAGTAAGGATTTTTGGAATCTTGATTAGGTCGTATTATTTTTAGTTAAATGAAGAGCTTAGTCTTGAAAGTCCTTTGATCTCCATACCAATCTCTTTCATCCTCACCCCTTTAATGACTTTATTTCCTTTGTGCATTTTCAGGCTTTATGATTTACATCTTGGACTTAGTGTTGTTCCTTAATGGGATTTTTTATAATAATATTGCAAAAACAACAAGACAGAAGCAATTAGACCTTTCTATATGACATTAACAGTGAGAACAGGATATTATATCAACATCTGATCACTTTATACTTTTACCAATTCGTCTTTCTATCAGAGTCCTGTGTAGGTATTTTTTCACAAATATTTTCTTGTAAAGAAATTAAGATTCAACTTGCAGGAGAATAAGATGTGCACAAATACTATAGGGTTAAGACAGTTAAATATGGGACTTCAAGGGCAAGACAACATTACTTCCTGAAGGGTTTGAAACAAAGTTAAAACAATGAGGGGCTCAGGTAAGCGACAGCATTATAAAGGGTGATTTGATACCTTCATAATGAAGGATTCAAATGTTCTTAAGAATATTTCCATCAAGTTCATTTTGTTTTCAATTCAATCCATCAGTGGAGCAATTGATATAAAAAAAATTATTGAAATGATTTCGGAAGCTGACTAGAATTGACTATTGTTTAACATTCATAATCATTCATTTATTGTCAAACATATTTTTGATTTGCTTCCTTTGATCCCTGTTTTTGTATGTCATTGAATGTGATTCAATTTGGGGCTAAGTGGTTTATCAATAATATATATTGAATTGATTATGAGAGCTGACTAGAAATTGAACATTTGTCTGTAGCTGGCGGTGAAGATCAAGCTTGATGGGATCACTCCAATCTCATGACATTTAGGGCAAGTACGTATTGAATCATGTTCATCTATGACAACGCTTTGCAAAATTTATCTTCTTCTAAAGGATGTTTTCAAGAAGAAGGTGATATTGCATGGAAGAGAAATATAATTTTAGGAGACGCTATATTGTAGCGACACCCTATGTTTATAGTGGACTCAATTGATAATGTCACCCATTTATTTTTTCCTTGTAGTGAGATTTCTGACTGAAAAGAACCAAAGTTTTTATCTCAATTATTTTTGGGTTTCTAATGATTGAAAAGAAAGCATTCTTATACTTTTCTCCACAGGCTGAGGGTTGAAGAATGGCAAGAGCAAGGCGCGTATTCTGCTTTTTCGCTATCTATGCTACAATTGCAAATGTTTTGGTCACTTCAATTCTCCAATCCTTCTGAATAAGGAAGAAGGATTGGATGAGGGTACACCTATTGTAATTTTAAGTGATATTCAAATTTATTTGGTACTTTTATAGTGCTTGGAAAGGGAACGAAGAAGTTGTACAGTTAAAGGAAGAGCTATTTAATAACATAAAGAACTTGCTTGAGAAGAGTCAATTTTGGTTCATGTGAGGGGTTTTCCTTAAGTTGCCTTAAGGAGTTTGTTTGAGGTGCCTTCTTTTTGCCTAGATGGGATTTATTGCTTGTTGGGGTGGGAGTCTATGCCCTTTCTCTTTGCTGCCATGGGCTTTTTATAAGTCATTCTTCCCCTCTAGCTTTTTCTGTTTGCATTTTACGTCTACCCAAGCCGCTGGGTGGTTGGAGATTTTCTTTGGTCAGCAATAGGAAAGAGAGGTTCGGTTTGAGGTCGCTCTCTTGTACAGACCTTCTCATGTGGGCGTGATTTTTGGTACTTTACTTACCAATCAAACCTAGAACGATTCTTAAGAAAGAGCATCCATTACATACAAAATTTTTATCACCAAAATGAAGCGTCTGCGCAATCTCAAGGTTTTGTTTGGTTTTGTAGAAAACAGTGTAGACTCTCAAGAAGCACTGAGTTGAGGATCTGAGTGATCTATCTTTTATTAAGCTTCATGTACTTATTTTAAACTAGATTAAAAATAAATTCGAGCAACAAATTGCTACCTAAAGTATTCCTAAGAATAGAACAAACAACAATACTTCCTAAGGCATAGGTAATCTTCACATGACCTACTCTTTGACTACTTCACTTCATTTTCTCAGCTCATGTCAACAGCTCCTAGGACTGTCATTCACACTCTTCCTGTCTTTCTGGAGCTGGCAGATCAAGGCTTTGCCTCAAGAATTCATTCTAGCTTTTGGGAGTGGCTTGGTTAGATATCGTATTCTGACTTTCTTATCCACATTTGTTCTCTTAAATGTGGATATAAGAGAAACAAGAAACCATGTTTTTAATTTTGTAGGCCTTGGTTTAAAATATGGCCATCATGCTTCAAATGGGCTTTTGTTGCAAAGCTTTTCGTTGGCAGTCTTTCGTAGCAAAACTGATGTATGTGCGCTACCCAGATTTCTTTGACAGCCCTTTGTCATGTAGCAACCCTGTCATTTCCATAGTTGTTCTATTTTTTCCTCTTCAACGACTCTTTATTGAGGGGCTTAAGGTGTTGTAAGCTGGGTGCTCAAGTTGCCTCAGTGATGGTGTTCTCTGAGGGTCCATCCACATCAGTGTGTCTAACTTTGCACTTCTGGTAGCTCTCCAGGCCTTGTTTTGTGGAAGGAAGTCTTGTTTGTGTTCCCGTATTGTGACTATGGTAGGAGGCTTCCTTTACTTCAGGCAGCTCTCCAAGAATCCGTTCCTTCTTCTAGGAGGGCGGGTATTGATGAAACGTGCCCACGCACTATGCCAAGCATTCGTATTGCTTATCTTCTTTGTGATTGAACCTATCTTCTTGCATCAATCGGCAGCTTTTCCTTCATTTGGACTATAACTACTCTCTGCTTTGTGCATCAACATCATGCACTGACTGCTCTCAACAACCTTATAGCTTTTTTCAGCAGCTGACCATTTACTCAATAGATTTTGATTAATTCAGGAACATATAGACATTAGAGTTATTTCAACCTGTGTGGCCTTCACATTGCCACTGTTCCTTTGCTTTTACTGCAAGATTGCATCCATTTCCAATTTCTATTTGGAAGTACAGTTTTTGTCAAGTTCCTTAAGAGCCCTTGATCTAGTCATATGGTTTGTCACATTGTCTATAAGCCAGTTTCTGGGGACGTTGTTAGTAGCAAGCTGATACCACAAACAGTTCCTCATCTTGAAGTTTTCACCAACAACCTTGACTTCTCCTTGCTAGCTTGGTTGAGATTTGGATATCCTTTCCACATGCCCTTAGCTGACCCATTGTGACTCTTTATCTGGCCTCACCACACCTTTTTTTGTGGATGATTGGATTTTTCGAAT
>JBAPGN010000558.1:0-26347 GCA_037355405.1 Vitis amurensis | reverse complement strand
GCATGAACTAAATTTTTTAACCAATCTAAAAGTACGTAAAATCAAGAAAAAAATCATACGACATGTTTTGAATTTATAATTTACAAGAAAATAAGTAAATAAATCACTAAATATTTTAGGAATTTCTACTTCCAACGTGTTAGTTGCTATGTGGAGATTAAAAATCCTCTTTTTCTTATGGTAGCCTACTTTCTCAATGGTCCCCTATGTGTGCTACCACCATGATCCATGCCATGTGGACCCTTGTTTCTCTTAATTTGGGTTGTTTATCCGATCCAAGGCCAGTTGTTCTTTCTTTGAATGTTGGTCATTCCCCTTAAATAGATGTGTCCTTCTCTCAGATGGCATTTCTTTTCCTTTAAAAATGTAACTATGCATCCCTAAGCTTTTCTAAAATCCTATCACAAAAAAATATATTATAATATAATATAATAATATATTAATAGATATGTTAAACTTTACAAGATCAAAATTTCTAACAAAACCACCAACCTGAGATCTCAGATGTTACTCCAGAATCGATTTCATGTGGTATAGACAAAGATCATTATTACAGGAAATCTCATATGCCCAAAGTCTTCCGCTCGATGACTCAAACCTTGATCTTAGCACACTTCTGTTGGGAAGAATGGAAAGGGAGGAGGAAAGCAGAGAGGTAGAGCTAATCTTTCTTCTTGAGGGAAGATGGCTCTTAAAAGCTAGGAAGCCCTAACCCTAGGTAGTATTTATAGTTACGCTAATTAAGCTTAGAAGTTATCTCTCTATTAAGGCTAGGTGACTTAATTAGCCTAAAACGAGTCTTTAATGATATATCTCTAATAGCTATTAATGTAATCAATTAGCCTAATTCAAAGACCTTGTTCACTTACCCTTATGCAACTTTACGTAATTACCAAAACACCCTTATGCACAAAAGTAACCTAAGATCAATCTAACCCTCATAACTCATGCCAACAAGGTATATGTGGTGTCTAATGACTGAGGGACCAAGGAGTTACTAGTCCCTCAGAATCCAATTCTGAAGTTAAATCAACATCCTACTAAAGAGAATAAACTGGATTTTAATATCTTATTAAATGTGAACAATGATGTAACACTATTGCTCAATGTGCGCGGTGATCGATGTCATTGGAATTGCGTATCATGTCTCCTTATGAATTGGTATCGTTCTAACAAGTGAATGTTATCAATCTTTCAATATACCTCTACTATCTTGGAGTTGTATATCTCCTATTGTGGTAACGAACATACCTTAGTTTTCAAGAACATTGTCAACTTTGCACTTAAGGAAACTACTATGGTTCATAGTTATCTGATATCTACGTCCTTATATCTCTCATTGATTATCTCAATTTTCCCATGAATATATGTCCATATATATACCCATATTAATTGGTTTCCATTCAATAGTTACCTAATTTTTAAGGAATAATGACATATTATGATCTCACCCTTTAGGTCAAATCTATTAACTTTAGTTTTACAAGTTTAATGTTATTATAGGTTGAGAGACAACACAATGAAGCAGTTTGGTGAAGTCATAACTACTTGATAACCTTAAGTCATTACTCACCATAGGTCCTGCCAATGTATAAGCATACACATCAGTGCACGTGCCATAGAAAAACCCATCTTGGTAGCCAAGACCAATCATGCCTGTAATTAAGAGGTGGTGCGCTACAACCCTTAATGGGTTGCCTAAGCCCATGCACGAGCTGTTAACAAGCCATCTTCTTGCAAGAAACCTATGACTTAGATATTTCATGCAATTCCTAATGCACCCAAGTCACGTACAATACAAAAGATGCAAGTCAAAATGCTTATAAGATATAATGCATGGAAATAGGATAGATAAAAGTGAATTAAAACTTTATTAACAAATAATAAAATCCAAAAGTTAACTACATCATGTTATGCTTTTAAGGATTATATCCTAACAAGTCAAACATAAATAAATCAACCAGTACAATGCCTTTCCCAAGCTTAAAGTTATCTTTGCTCTCAAGATGTAGATGGGATATAAAGTGAACATGTGGCATAAGACTTACTCACAATAGAGTTGAAAGTCTCAAAGTTCTATTGCTTCAATGCAATTTCCTAAGCATTCTTAACTAGTAGAAGGCTAAACAAATTTCATTTCAAATCATAATCCACTCTATTTACATGCATTCAATCAACAAGAAACATGTCTTGACATTTCCATACAAGAATATACCAAAAAAATACAAAATTGGCCCTTAAGGTTAAAAAAATGATATAAGAAAAGTCATTATCTCATAAATAAATAAATAAACAGTCAAATATTCATCATAACATTTAGCTCCCGCTAACTTGAACTGCACAATGTCCTCATTATGCAAAAGTAAAACATATAGAGTGAAGAACGATGGGAAAAGCATAGAAGAATGAGTTAGGCATTCAACCCATATCTCTTACATTGCACATGACTTGGGTGCATTAGAAGTTGCAAAGAAGATACAAGTCATGGATCCCTTGTAAGTAGATAAGTTGTCCACAATCAGTTCATGGATTTAGGCAATCCAATAGAGACTATAGTGCACCACCTTCTAATTAGAGGGATGGCTTATCTTGGTCATCGGGATAGGCTTCCCATGGTAAGTGCATTAGTGTATGTGATGCACATTCGACAGGACCTATAGTGAATCATGACTTAAGGCTATCAATTGGCATGATTCACCAAGCTGCTATACTGCATGGACTCTCAACATTGAGAAGATATTAAACATATGTTGAAATCAATAGGAGGTTTTGGCTTATAGGTGAGACCCTAAAGTGGCCATATATCCCAATAGATTGGGTCACTATTGATGGAGATTGGTGGAAACATGTATTCTTAATAAAGGCATCAAGATATCTCGTGAGATTGAGACAGTGTGCCCCCTTAAATGATTCAAAGAATATGTGATCATGAAATCTATGGCCACAATAAATTCCTTTCATGGAATTTGACATATGCTCATTAGAGCTAGAGAGTATGTTAGTTGATCACATAATAACCAGGATCTATAACTTAAGGGTTTAGAAGTGATCTTGATAGGTGATAACATTACCTTGTTAGATTACAAACACCGGTTCATAGGGAGTTTGCATGTAGTGGATAGTAGGTCATAGACATGAGCTTTGTCTCATTATTATTTACATAAGGTACTAGAGTACAGTTGATTATCTTTAATGAAATATTGAATCAACTTCAGAATTGGATTTTGAAGGAGCCAATACTCTTATGGGTCCTAGTAGTCTGATTACTACTCAAAACATGCTATTTTGTAGCTTGTAATTAGCTCTTTTAAACACCCTTGAGTAGTAATTATTACCTTTTAACTCGATTAACATGTTAGGTACCCTTGCAATCAGATTCTAACAATTGTGTTAAGTTTTGGTGCTTTTTGATAGCTTTATGCTCACCAAAAGCAATTTAGAATGAGGGAGAGCTATTTATAGTTCATGGCAAAGCTTTTGGAAGCTTAGATTTATGAAGAAATCAAGCTATGGAGCCTCATAATCCTTTGCCTTAGCCGTTTAAAGTTTACAAGGGAGAAACAATGGAGAAGAAGAAAACAGGGGATGAAAACAGGGTACACAGCTGCAGTCTTTTAGTGCACTTTTGGAGCACTTCCCGAAGTCCATTGTTTACATTCTATATACCATTTCGAAGCTCAGAAGTCAAGAATCCAATGGTTCAAACCATGTATGATTTGGAGCTGAAATGAGGAAGATACGGACTTCGGAAGACAACTGCATCAAGCTGAGGGACAATTTCGCACACCACTGTTTTAAGGTGCGAATCCTCAGTCCACTGTGCGAAATTTTCGCACACCTCAAACCAACATGCGAAATTGGAACTCAGCGTGCGAAAATTGGATATTTTTGCCGACTCTTGTTCTTCTGATATTTTTGTGTTTAAATTTCCATTTTCTCCTTGTATTCAACCACTCATGTAATTCCTTAGCTAGGAAGTATCCAAGGAAGGGTAAAATTACCTTCCTATATAATTTCTCTTGTAATCACTTGAAAATGGGATCTTTTCGGGGAGCTTTCTCCAGGAGACCAATGTAAATTTGATACTTAGTGAAATACAGAGATCTCTTTTATTATTATTTTCTTTTCTTCTATTTTCTATTTTCTTGCAAGCCAAACACCCTCTGAGGATGTTTTCCCAGAGGATGAGAGGCTAAACATTTAGTTTCTTGGAGTGAAGGAAGCTAGGTGAAAAGTCCAGATTAAAAGGTGGAAAGTTTCCGTGCATTGAATTCAGGTGGTTGGAGTCCATAAATGGCTTTTAAAGCCAAGGTTTTGCCTTAAATCCCTTAGGATCACTTTGACTGGCCAATACATGGTAAGCTTAAGGTCTCTGTGGATGCTTATTGCCTAGATCCATATCAGTCCATTAGTTATCATATACGAGCCAGTGGAAAGTGATTCAAGGTGATAGTCCATAGTGTCTTAAGTCATTATGGACCTTGACTACCATCTCTAGTGACTTGTTATGGATTAAATCTTCATTGTCAAACCTATACCGGTTCGGGAAATAACTATAGGTTAAATCCCCAATGCGAGGAGAAAATCCGGAATTTTCCACTTTGCATCTGGAACTTGAAACCTAGCAACCCTTAGCTCCGGGAGACTTTCTTTCTTCCACTTTTTACTTAGTTCTATGTGAAGTTTAGTTTAAATCACCACTTTCAAAACAATTTTTATTTTCTTTTAAATTTAAAGTTTGTGTTCAAGGAAATCATCAGAATCAATTTCTAATTTAGAGGCTATCATTGGTAGAGTGAAAACCCATCCCTGAGTTCGACCCTAGAACTGCTATACTATAGTAGCTTTGCTACGCCAGTATAAGGTCATAGGTTTTATAAATGTTTTTGATTAAAAGACCCGGCTGGGAAGTCAAGCGTGAATCAAATGGCGCCGTTGCCGGGATGGTGCCACAATACATTGATACAACCTTTTAGAGGCTACTTGTGATTTTTATCACAAGTTGGGTGAATTCCTTTTCACTAATTTTATTTTCTTTCATTTTCCTTTTGTTAATTTTAAATTCATTTTCTTTCTAACCTTAACCTTTTTTCTAGATTCCTTTTGTTTTTGTTGTTTTTTGTTTTATTTCAGGTAGTGCTAACTTGTGCATGCCCTATTGGATTAGGGACCAAGAGGGAAGATTAGTAAGGATTGAGAATCCTCAAGACACAGAGTTGGATATCTGTGTAAATATCATGGACCCTCCACCAGAGGATCAGAATTCTCAACAAGGTCAAGAGGGTAATCCCAATGCATACCTATCCATGAGGGATAGAATGCATCCCCCAAGGATGAGTGCACCCTCATGCATCCTGCCTCCTCTTGAGCAGTTGGTTATAAGGCCCCATATTGTGCCCTCCTACCAACTTTCCATGGAATGGAGAGTGAGAATCCATATTTCATATTAAGGAGTTTGAGGAGGTGTGTAATACCTTAGAGAGGGAGGAGCTTCAATAGACTTGATGAGACTCAAGCTATTCCCTTTCACTTTGAAGGACAAGGCAAAAATATGGCTTAATTCTTTAAGGCCAAGAAGAGATATAAGGAATTGGGTGGATCTCAGGGCTGAGTTTTGAAATTTTCGCACCCATAAACTAATGGTTGAAAAGATCAAATCTTAAAATTTTCGTGCTAAAGAATAATGAGGAAGTTTCATGAAGTGTTGGGAAAGGTCATATGAAGCCATCAATGCTGGTCCTCATCATGGTTTCGATACATGGCCCCTAGCTTGAGCTATTTTTATCATGGAATGTCTTCTTCTATGAAGAAATTTTCTTGAAACCATGTGTGGGGGAGACTTTTTGAGTAAGAATCGATGAGAAGCTGGACGTCTAAGTAGTGGCGAGGGTCAAGAGATGGGATGAGCCCAACTCAAGAGAGGAAAAAAATTGTCCCCTCTCAACAAACCCAAAAATCCAGAAGGCTGGAATTAATGTTAAGTGAAGATGTGGAATGAAGCTAAATGGCAACATTAGTAAGGTTGGAAAACTTGAGTTGAAAAGATACATGAAGTTCAGCCATCCGATACCCAAGTCATTCATGCATGCACCATTGCCAATTATGTTGATATGTGGGTAGATGAGTGTCCATACATGCCAAGTTCTTAGAGAGAAGTTAGGTGATCAAGTGAGTTTGGGGGACAATATTAGGCCCTAACAACAGTCATCTTTTATGGAAACCCTATAATTCAAGCTGGAAGAAACCCAATGTTGTCTTGGAACAAGACCACCTCCATATCAACCACAAGGCCAACCCAAGCACCTCGAGCAACATCTTCAGGGAGCGAAGCCATTGTAAACTGAGTAATCATGGGTGACTTTGGGTGAACAAAATGGCATTAACTCCACAATTGATTCAAAAATTGAATGTTGCAGAGTCTCCAAGTTGAAAAGAATGGGAGGGGATGCAAAATGATCTATCTCAGAAGATTAGATATTATTCAGACTCATCTCTAGAGCTTTAACCAACCAAACCACATGATTGAGAAGGAAAGTCCCCTCTCAACCAAGCCAAAACCCAAGTTGGTGGTTCATGATAGTTGAAACCCAAGATTGGTGAGTCTTCAAAAATTGAGAGAGGTTAAAGCGTGTGATCACTTTGAGAAGTGGGAAGAAGGTGATCAACCCTTACCTACGTGGCAGCTGAATGAGAGAACTCAGATCAAAGGGACCCTTGATAAAGGGCAAAAACAAGAAGAGCAGAGTGGGAAGAAAAGTAATCCAAATCACATTGAAGAAGAAACCAAGGATAGTGATTAAGGGAGGATATGATGAAGAAACAATGCCTCCTCCTTTTCCTTGATAAAGCTTTACAGAAAAGAAAGAAGATCAAGAATCATCAAAAGTTCTTGAAGTGCGAGGCAAGTGAAGGGTGAATATACTTTATTTTTGACAAGCAAGTCCCGACATAATTGCAATTCTTCTAAAGGAACTTGTGCACAGTCAAGAGAGGTTTACAGGTGAACAAAAATGCATTCCTCACGAGCATGTGGTGCTATCATTCAAAGTAAGTCCCCAGTTAAAGTATAAAAGATCCGGATGTCCCACCATATAGTCACATTGGAGACACATGTGAAAAGCTTTATTAGATAGGAGCAAGTGTGAATTTCGTCCCATACTCGTTACTAAAACAACTGGGATTGGTAGATTAAATGCCTAACAACCATGACTCTCTTAGCTAGTCTGTCAAAATCCCAAGGGGTGATAGAGGGATGTTTCAGTTCAAGTGGACAAATTCTACTATCTGATTTTGTTGGCTTGATAGATTGCTCGTCAAGGAAGAAAATTATGTGCCAATTCATCTAGGGGAAGACCTTTTCTAGCTACCTCAAATGCTATTGGTAATTGTAGGATGGGGTGATGCAGCTCACATTGGCGTAATATGAGCTGTGGAAGTTAACATATCCATTTATGTAAGAGCATCTTGGTTACCCTGAAGAGGAGAAGGATTGAGGAAGTGTGTTCGATTTCACACTTTGGTTGAAGAGCACGGTGATAGGAGTTTAGAGGAAGCTGAATGAAAGCAGGAAGTCCTTGAAAGATGGTTCCCTGAACCTTGATGTATAGCCATTAGTCGTTGGGGAACGGGAAAGATCGCTTACCCTTGTTCACCAGGAAAGACTCCAAAGGAGTTGCTGTGGAAGAACCCTCCAAGCTATTAAACACGTTCCTCTGGAGTTTGAAGTATGCATACTGAGGATGATGAGAATGTCCAGTGGTAATTTCCTCAACCCTCACTATTTGATCAAGAGGATAGTCTTTAGGAGTCCTCAAGAAGGGAGAAAGCCATTTGGGATGGCAAATTTCTGGATTTAAAAGATGAGCCCTTTGGTTGTGCAACCCACCATATTTATATGCAGAAGATGCAAAACCGTAGGCAAACCCAAGGGACTAATCGCTCACTGCAGATGGTGGTGAGGAGTGAGTTTTTGAAAGTATTCAAGCTGGGACATATCCGCATTTTCAGATAAGCTTGTGGTGGCAGTCCGACAGTAGTCCCAAAGAAATCTGGATCACTGTTGGATCAGAATGAAAAGGGAAGGAAGTCTCTTTACACGTCCTACTTCCAGGTGAGAGTGTGTTATAATATAGGAGGTGATCAAGTAACTAGGGAAGGACCATTTCCACTGCCTTCATTGGACCAAGTCTTAGAGAGATTTCAGACCACGCCTTTCTAACATGTTTCTTCCAATACAGTAGTATAGTTATTCAGGGTTTTCGGTACAACTCCAAATAGAAAAAATTGAATAAGCGCAGATCAAGAGAAATAACAAATCCGTCTCAAAATTGTGGATTATCAATTGGTCTTTGCACTATAGAGTCAATCCCTACTTGCGTTCTATGTAATGCTCCTGCACTTTCCAAAGAGTGAAGCATCTTCGTGAATGGTGGAACGCATCAGAAAGTTTCATGGATGATATCACTGTGTAATGAAGTTCTTTTTATTGAGGATGTGTTGAGTTGCAATATTAAAGCTGTCTTTCCATAGTTGGGCTATAGATGAAAATCCTAGTGCGTTACAGCTGAATAATTATTTGTGCATGCCAGAGATAGGTGCCATCTTAAGACTGCAATTAGATACAAAAGGAAATTTGTAACTAGATAGGATCAATATTCAGTTCTCAATCAGTCTTTCCTTTCATGGAAATAAATGGCATTGAGGTATGAATTTAAGGTATGACATAAGATGAGGTCTCTATTGAAGTAATTTTGTTAAGTTTGGCACATCTCCCACAAATGTAGTTTCCAACTAAGGAATTAGGCAAAATCCTCTGGACCATGCTAAGTGGTCTATAGGAGGTTCATAAGGAATTTTCTAAAGCTTTCAAAAAAATCTCAAAACCTCTGTGGTGAGCTGTATTGGTAAAGGATTCCAAATTTGTGAAATAGAGGAATGAAGGAAATATAATTCAGAGAAGTTTATTAGGAGATCGAAGCTATAAATTACCTGCACGTGTTCATATAAAAAAACTGCACCAATATGTATAGTAGGCCCCAAATTGAAATACCTTTGAGTATATGATAATGTAGCCCAAAATGAACGTCAAGTGATTCTGCTATGGGGGCTGTTTTGGACAAATTAGATGACGCCAAAGATGGACAGCGTATCCATAAGGTGATCTTTATTATGCAAGAGGAACTGAATGGGGAGGCTCAAAAAAGACTACACAACTACTGAAAATATGGAGTTAGCTCATAGAATCGTTGTGGAAGTAGTTATTAAGCACTGGAGGATAATTACGTTTCGAGGTAGCTGATATATTAATTTGTAGTCATTCTAATAGTGGTGTCGATACTGATACCATTCTTTGACCATTATCCAAGTACTTGTCATAACAATAATATGAGCCATAATCGAGCATGAAAATCTCACTAAGCATGATTATTCTTCTTTGCTCCCAAGAATTCAATCTCCTGTCCAAAGAAACAAATCAGGGATAAAAGGCGTACCGGTTAGAGAATGTGTTAGTAGCATCATATCACTCTGATCTAATAGGCTTAAGTTTGGAATCACATATTGATCTACATGGTTTTACATGTCTTGCCCTATCAATATGAACGTCGCTGAGAGTCTCTCATATCTAGATAAATAGAGTCCATGGTTATTCTCACAATGCAAACTTTTTGGGTTACTGGAGAAGTACAAGTGAGGGAGTGCTCAAGACAAGAGGTTTCTTGGCTAAGTTCATATGTGGACCATTCTCTATATTCGGGCAAGGCATATCTTTTGCTGATTACAAGAGATTGTTGCAGACCCAAATCTATCATAAGAATGTGTTCCTTGAGCAAGAGCAATCGGGAACTATCTTTTCCCATTGCCATGATAGTTTGCATGTGTGACCGTCATTTTGCCTCTTTTGCTGAAAATCCACTAGCCAATTAGAAGGTGATCCTTTAACCCATTGCACTTTTACCTTCCCTAAACCAAATCAGGCTTCTGGGGCCCTTTTTTCAAGGAACTCACAAGACAGTCAACCATTTCATTTATGCCCATGCTATGTGTTTTGGGTTTTTTTAAAGGGGGCAATGTGATCGGCTGCAAAGGCTTGGTAAGCGACACGCCGAGTGGAATAATGAGTCTGCCCTACAACCCCCTGTTAATATTGGATTTATCGTCTGGATGTCTTGGGACATAGACTTTATTGAGACTTGACACTTGAATTTCGAGGAATCCACATGTGTATCCATTTGAGACAAATATCTTACAATACTCAGGTAGAGAGATGGTAATTTAATAACGTTCATCTAGTGTTTTTAAGAAGGTAGAAGCGAATCCCATGTAGGAGAATGATGCATAAGGTGGTACTTAAAATTCCTCAAGGACAATACCTCCTATTGTGCAGAGATTTAGGGTCGACCAAAGCTCATGATAAAAATCTATTAAGTGACGGGGAACCACTTTTGCAATAACCTTTTTAGATATATTCCGACTCTTCTGCCAGAGAGGGGTTAAGCACAAGAGCTACACCTTATACCCTCAAACAAGTGCAAGTGAGGTGCCAACCAAAGTGTAGAATTCAAGCAACATAGAGTATATATGATGAAAGTTCAATGTGAATAGCAAGGATTGGTTCTAATTAACTACCATGGATTCCTTAGGTTATAGGAATTCCGACTTAACTCAAGACCATTCTTGTTAGGTAAATTCTATACTTCTCACTATCTGGACCTATCTGCTATTAATGGCGCACCATCAAAAAATTTTCAAATGTAAGCTAAAAACATAAGCGTGTCACCTTCCAGGGATTGAGTATAAAGACATGAGGGACAATCAAAAAGCTAACAGGATTTTCAAGAGCGGGTTAAAGAAAATTGTTTTAGATTTGAAGAATAGAGGAATTGAGCCGATAATTAATAACATACTCGAATTCAAAAATTGCAAAAACAAGATTGAAAAGATGGCATACATGATCAGTTAATGTTCCCCATTGTAATCAATTAAGAAAACATAATTACCAAATGTAGCACATAAAGTTAATAGCATTTTCACTGACTATAAACTTCAGTCCTCCAGGTAATTGAAAATAGGGGACGTCCTATTCATGATCCATGAGGTGTCATTGTCACCCATGGAGATGGTGAAATATTCATCCCACAGGCAATTCAAACCTCAGTCAATGGCCAATGTGCTGGCCATCTTAGAGTCTCATACAGTTCAGACAAGAGGAGATCAACCTCCTTAAAACCAGCAAACATGCTCTGTAGGTAATTGAAAGCAGGGTATCATGGTAAGGAAGTTCCACTGATTTTTTGTTTACTTTGAGTTTGTTGTGTGGCGACATCCACCGTAGGGTGGGGGGGGTATTCTCATAATTGATATATTCCTTTATATTATTTTTCCTTAACTAGTTTATTTTGTCTAATTCAAGTCAATTTTCATGATAAATTTCAGAAAAGAATCACAATGGAAGCGATGATGCGAGATCTCTCTCATATATAGTGAGATTATGAATAAGAGAACAGGGGAGTAAGCAAGGAAAAAGAGCATAAGCAGAATGATTTTGCATTGCTTAATGTTCAATAGAACGGATGCCAAATTTGGTGCTCCTAAGTTATAGTCCAACGTGCATAAGCAACCAATCTGAACTATTCTCAAGGTGCGAAAAACGATATTTGCTTACTTGCTGCAGCCACACTTAAGACCACTGAAGGTTGTCGAAAATCTCGTGTTCTCGAAACAAGAAGACAACATCTTTCGCACAACCCCTACCCCATAGGTGCGAAATCGATGAAGTTGACGAGTGCGATGTAGTTTCCCCTCTCTCTCAATCTGAATGATAAAATCCTTGCCCTAATATTCGTGCACACCACTGTGGAGGTGCGAAAATTCGCACTAAAAGTCAAAAATACCCTTTTCTTCCAGGCACACGTGTGCCAATTCTGTACATCAGCCTAAAGGCTGATTTTCGCCTACGGTGCGAAAAAACCAGTGTGATCAGGTAATAAACTCTTCGACACACCAAATCGGATCAAAAGGTGGGCGAAATATCCAATTATCCAATTATTGTGTTTAAAACATACCCAAGTTCATATATGTAAAGTTCAAGTGCGAAATCGCTTATTCAAAAGGGGTGCCATGTTCGCACAGCCCAATTCTAGTTGCGAAATATTGGGTTCTAATGAAAACGATGTTACGGCCAAGAGTGTGTTGCGGAAACTTTCGCTACGGTCTGTAAAATTTAGTTCTAAAAATTTAAAACAGATTTTTTAAAAAAATATTGTCTTACCCTCTACTAACTGCACTCAAAATTGCTGCCCTCGAGAATAGAGGTCGATCCCTCCCAATACGTCTCGGCATAATAAAAAACTGCATGTTTAAAACGATCTGAGAACAAATCTCCCTAAGGACATTATTGCCCTTGGAAGATTAAAAATTGCGGATCAATGAAAACCCCTTATAACTCTTTTCTATCAAACCTTGAGCTCTAGTAAGGCGTTCTAAGGATACTTCATCCGCGCTACACCTATATGGCTTGAAATACCTCGGCCCTCACGTACATTCACATTCTAACCGGTAAAATTTAGTCACTACCTTTATTTCGGCATAGTCTGAGCTCCAGAAATTTGAAGACCAAGGAGTATTTAATAAGCATATTAGCTGATCGCTATATATGTACCCATACAATATTACACCGACGCACCTGATAAAAACTCACTCTCAGCGTGACGTACTCATAGGGGCCGTCATCCTATTCTCCTTGTTCAGGCATACCTCAAAGGCCATCATTCCATCTGAGGGGAGTCATCTTATCTGTGGAGCTTCGCATAGACTGGTCGGTTTTTTGAGGCAGATACCCCACAGTCGGAGGCTCAACTCTTGTAGCGAATGTACGGGGTTGCCATAGCGAGCAAAGCCGTGCAGCTCTGTTTACTCGAGCTCATTCAATACGTGCAGGAAGATGTCGATACTAATAGTTTCTCCAGACCCATGCGAAGAAAAAGTTCCAGGGTAGTCAATCGGTTCTTAGGAGAAAGCCATCTTCCGACCGCACCGTCAGTGCCTAGCATGCCTACGTATTTGGAAGTGATAGCGCCGGATTCCTGTGGACATAGCTCGATTTGACCAAGGAATAATCGTTGTTACTTAGAGCAGTCCCATTCGCATTTCTCCGTTAATACAACGATACATTCCTCTGATAGAGGAAATTTGTGACCTTTTAGTTTACCAGCGAGAATTCAGGAGTACATTTCGAATATCCGATAGAAACAAACATTGGTTGAAACGTATTTGTTACTAAATGAGGCCATCCTAAGTTTGCTCAACATTGCCTGTATTCAAATCACAAGCAGCCAATAAATCAGATATCAGAGATTAATTAAATGTTTTCAACTCACACGACTAGCTGCAAGAAAGGTTTCATAATTTTGTGGTCTATTTCGTTCTTACTCCTAGGCATCTATCGAGGTCTGAATCCTACCCTCCAATCCAATTTACTATAACGTGAGCCATCAATGTTCGGGTCCTGCCATTGAGCTCTCGTCACGATTGCTGAGGGCCCTCCGAACGTGCCCTTGTCAGTCATGCAAGTGCAGTAGCATTATATTTAACTATGTTCACTATAATATTATGAATCATGATAAGTGTCTCTGGTCTTCATCTCAGAATGAGGTCCATGAATATGATCCTGTGTCAGCAGAGAGTTTTCACGGCGTAAGTCATTTAAAGGTGGAACTCAATATTATCTCAAAAAAAGTCGACAATGTGTTCGAATTGTTTTGTTCAAGTAGAGACACTTCAACGAGCTATACAGTAATATTTAACTCAGAAGAGAGATGCTATTTCTCCAATCTGGGTCTTGGACCCTCATTTATTAATTTCTATAAGGATGTCCTCATGATGTGCTCCTGCGTGCCAACCTATTCCCCCCTCTCAAAAGAATAAAAAAGTCAGAGGAAGAGGTAGCTATATTATTGTTGAAAGCATTTCATATATGTATTTCTGAGGGGCTTCATATCATTCCGTGCCCTATCATTATGACTAATTTATGAATACCTTTTTAAGAATTTTCTCATGTCTTTCACTTGAAGAGAAAAGTTTCAACCAAAAATAACGAAAAGAAGCTTCAGAGGCAGTGGCATAGGCAAGTCTGACCATTACTATTCCCCAGACTCCTCTGGCCGGCACATACAATTAGGATGTCAAATGTTATCAGCAATCCTGGGATTTCACTCTCATTGACGTTGGCCCAAAATCTAGCAAGTCTTGAGGGCCCGCCATTGCGAGAGGAAACTTTTCAATTTCTCTCGATGTATTTAAAAATATCCGATATGTTCCTCTATTGCAACACTTTTTGTAGCCTATTTTAGCACCCCAGGGATAGCCGGCCCAGTTAAGTCCTCCACCTCAGGAGCGTAGTTCACCCCACGAAGTAATGGGATAGCAGCGATAATTACTTCAGAGACCTTTGTACAGTGAACGAGGTGATTCTCATTATCCCAATTTTGGTCCGTTCTATGACTATCGTGACACTCCGCTCTTCTGCCTAACCGTAAATATGCCTTAACCCCATGCAGCACACACCTCAGATATAAAGAGATATGCACCAATGATGCTCTAACATCTTCTTCTCCTATACTACTTCTGTGTGACCTTCACAATCATGGGTGTTTTATCATTAAATTTTATTGTGTTTAATAGCCATCCTAGTACATTCGCAGCATTACCCCAGCACCTCCTCCTTATCTGACGTCACCACTGTCACAATGTTTCAATCAATTTGAGTGAAGTATTCGAATAAGGCTATCGCTGCTGATTCAGTGCAGCAATATAGTAATCCTGAGCATGCTCAAGGGATTCTAAAAAATTCAAGTAATAATCACACCAGTAATGGACCAAATTAAATAATCGTGCACACAGGATCAGGTTTAATCAATGTCTACAATCAGGCTCAAAGAACAATAATATCATATATACGATTAAACCTTCATCAATTCATAATGCAGCATCTGAAGTATAGCTAGAACTACCTGATATCATTTTGTGGCATATGATTAGGTTGCACCATCCAATAGCCTCTAGTTGAATAATCAAGATATTGAGAGATAGAGTTTGCAGTGAGCAGACCATACAGAGAGGAGACCAGAAGCAAGCCATCACATGACCCCCTCATATCTGATAGTATTAATAATTATGTAATAAATAATTTACTCCTGTTTTTTAATATATATTAGAACTTAGTATAAAATCACCAATTCTAATAATTTTTGCATACGTTATAAACTGGGATGTGGAAAGTTATTAAGAGATTGATAAATTCAATGGGACTATTTTATGAGTGAGATTTCCTTTGGACAAGATAGGTAAATGATAAATTATATAATTGATATATTTATTCCTTTGCCTGAATGGTGTTGTGAGATTCGGCATTGCTAGGTCGGGAGATTGCATGCAAACCTCCTTGGTTCTCATTACCTCTTCTATTGTCTTTGACTCAACATTGGTAAATAATTAAAAGTGTGGGATCTTCACCCCTACCTTTACTATCTCAGAGCTATTATTTGTCTCAAGTGGAATAAAAAAATTCAGGAGGTACACACTTCCTATCTAATATTTAACGCTTTTGAAACATTTGAGGAAGCAATTTGTTCAACTTGGTTGGGGAGAGTTGAGAAAGGAATCTTTGTGGTTGATATAAGTCGGTTTTTGTTATTTTAGTTGATTTTATCTGTAAGATTGTAAAATTTTTTGTTTTACTTTAAAGTTTTTTTGGTATTTTGAATAACATCTACTGATGGCTTGATAAAGATTAAGTTCGTTTAGAAGAAGATTAAAAATAAAAAGTTTCACGTGGATGAACCCGTGAGATTTTAAGCTTAACTCTTAATAAGTACATGTTAGCAGTTAATGTTTTAATGACGTCTCCCGAAAATTGATCAATTATTGAGAGAGCCTCTTGTGATTTTAAGATTTTCGAGCGGAAGATCCAGCGTAACTAAGAAGGAAGACGCCGAATAATAATAAACGAAGGGGATACTTCATAGTCAAATGATCAAGCATTACACACACGGCACATTAGATCCCGATATTTATGATGTAAAACTTTAACTCCTTCTAAGCTTAGGAAAATTTTGATGGTTCATACTTAACCTCTGCAATATTAAATAGTGGTGAGACACCTAGTATGGGAATAAGAGACCAATGAAGATCGTCATTATGAAAACACATAAAAAAAAATAATAATAATTTCTAATGAGATTGTTGAGAATAAGCTTTTGCTTATCTTGGCTTGAAATCACGTGAGCATGATCCATGAAATAGGTTCATAAAAAAGATGGGGCGAAGCCTTTAAAACCCGCATTTTATTTTTCACACCTGTGAAATGTTCCTTTGATCCGATTTGGGATAAATAGAAGTTCAATCTGTCAATCCTTTCCAATAATATTCTGGCTTTGCGTGGAACAGTGGAAAAATTTTCCTACAAGTAAAATGAGCTGAATTTGAGATAAATAGATTTTTTCCCATTGCTGAGTAAAAAGAATTAGGAATAAGATGGTGCGTTCCTAACTTTACATTACCAACAATAGAAAAATTGAGAATTCACTCCCGAGAAGCATTTGATAATGTAACCGATGTGCATAATTGTGTCAAGCAAAAGAATCAGTTGGAGGGTGAGCAATAGATATGTATATTAATAATTACCCGGAATGGGCTAATTCTCATTAATATTTGTAATACAAGCTTGAGCAACTTTATTACACCATCTAGCTTTTAATAAACGAATAAGCATAATATATATAATAGAGAAACAATTGAGTATAGCAACGGGAAGGGATTCTTTTGTAAAGTACGGGATAAATGTAAAATTAATGCATAATCTCCACTCTTATATTGGGATTTTTTGTTTATGAAGGTTTAGAGCAGAAGCATTTTTGATAAAAGACTGGAACCTAATATTGAAATTATATCTGGAAAGATAATGAATAATATCGTATATAGAGTATGGGAGTGTGGAGCTAATCTTCAATGAAGAAAAAGAGTAGTTAAATCAAAGGTAAACCTGATCGAACAATGTGGATTCATGTATATGGTATGAAGGAGAGTACTATATTCCAGAACCCTAGTTGCAGAACAATGAGAATCCTAGATCAATTATCCAACAATTTTTGACAAATCGTAAAACTCGGTTAAGGTTAGGACCTGTTTGATAAGATTTAGACAAATCGTAAATAATATTTTTACGTTTGAATCTGTAGATTTCTCTATTACCCTAGGTTATCATATCAAGCAAAAGGATTGCACAAAGGGGGGACAAACAAATTGTAGTATGTCGCTATATAATAATGAGTTTAATATGCAGCTCAATATAGTAGTATGTTTAAGTTTTTTTAAGAACTCTAAAGAATGGTAATTTAGGTGTTGGTGGCTATGGGTCGCGAAGGAGCTCATTCGTGAAAGCTTTCATATATACCAATTATAACATTGCTTACTATTATTGTAGCTATGTTTGAAAGAGCTGTTCTTCCGCGGCGACACAACACACGAAAAATTGAGCAGAAAGATTTAATAAATAAATGGAGTGGGAGTCTTTTTAATAACGACCTTGATGATTAAACGGTAATCACAATTATCCAACTAGACCAATTCTGCAAAATTGTATCGAAGGAAAAACTGATAAAAAGAAAGATGCGGGTAAAATGCATATAATGCAAATATCAAAAGAAAAACTTTCATCGGCAACAAAAGTGCCATTATACAGACATGTCTAGGTACCTCTGCAATCAGATTCTTTCTAACAACTCTAATATAACCCAAATGGCGTTAAGTTAGTTGGGATAGTGCTATCCTGTTCTCGTAGCTTTATGTAAGTAATGATCTTCCTACCTATAGGCGGAAAATAGGAGGGTGGGGTGAGATAAATGAGAGCAGAGAAAATATATTAGATAAATTTAGGGCTCTGATGGGGCAGCAGCTCGAGAATGCTATATTAAATTATAGAAGGAGAGTGCGAAGCTTTATGGAAAAGTGATCAGGATCATAATCCTTTTGCCGCTGTAATCCCTTCCCATGTACGGGCAAGTTTTTTTGAAATGAAGGCCAAATTCTTACGCGATTTAGAAAGTTTACGAAGGGAGAAACAAAGGAGTCCAAGTAAGAGATAAAAAACAGGGGTGAAAATCAGAGAGATGCCGAGACTCATCAAAAGCTGCAAAGGTAGAACGCAACATATAAGATGATTGGATCTTTAGTGCTTTCAACATATATATTGGAAAGTACGACACTTTTACCTCGAAGTCCATGTTAATTTCTAATGAGCTAAAAACATTCGAAGCTTACTCATCATTAGGAGATCCCGAGGCAATAGGAATAGTTGTTGTATGTTGGTCAACTCGGTTCAAACCAATGTATGATTTGTCAACGACTGAAATGAGAAGATTAAACTTGGACTTCGGAAGACAACTGGCATTCGACATTATAAAAGCATGAGGGACATATTTCTGACCCCTCACTTAGATATCAAAAGTTCCACTCTGCGTTTACTATATCACTAGTGTGCTCCAAATCACGCAATGTCGACTAAGTTGCCACCCCCGTTAATATCTCCCAAATCACGTTCACAAGAGGAAGATACTCAAAACAAGAGAATATTGCGAAATTGGGACTCACGTATGTGACCGAAAATTGGAATTTTTTGCCGCTCCTCCCTATATTGCTCTGATTGTTAGGTAGTTTCTTTGTTGTTTAACCTATTATTCCGCGCTTGTCCGTTGGTATTGATGCTCGATGTTTTATCACAAGAGAGACTTTGTTCTGGACATCAAGTACCACAGGGCCAATACAGAATCTACACAGTGCCCTCCTTGGAGGATTATTAACCACTCATGTGCATTTCCTTAGCTAGGAAGTATTGCCAATGGAAGGGTAAAATTACCTTCCAAAAATCCAATTTCTCTGTAATCACTGAAAATGGATCTTTTCTAGTGAATTGCAGCTAGACTGATTATGTCCATTGAAGCCAGGATCTCATATTAGAATAGAAGTTATGGGATAACTTAGGAAATACAGAGAGATTCCTTAATCTCCAAAACGACGATGTAGATAGTGTTCTCTTTCGTTTCTTTTATATTTTGCTGATATTTCATGCTCTTGCAAGCTCACTACAGCATGCCCTCTGAGGATTGTGTGCTAATAGTCCCAGAGGATGAAGAGGGCTAAAGCATCTTTGTGGATGTTTTTCTTACGGAGTGAAGGAAAGCTGCGCATATTGTTTAGATCCGTAAGGAGCGAGTCATATAAGCGCTTCTCTTCGATAACGAAGGGCAAAGGTTTCGTGCATGAGATGTTTACAACGATGGAAATGCGATAGAATCAAAATAAAAGAGGACCTCTCTTATATAGTAACGCTGGTCAGTTCGATGTATGTCTTCGCAAGTCGGTAAGTTTGCCTCCTCATCAGTGCGTTCTCATAGAGATCACTAACAAGGTCCCTCTTTTGACTTGCCAAAAAGCTTTCCGAATCTCTTTATTCTAAATCATTAATAGTAGCAGTAGCCGGTAAGTAGGTGCTTATATATAGTGTCATCCTGTGAAGTGCGAGATGATGCTCCTTCATCTATCTTGTTTTGTATGTTCTACCAGACATATTTCATGTAAGTCCATTAGTTTTCACATAGGGTTTATATGATATCAATGGGAGAATTGGTACGTAAGTCTCGTGATCATAATGTGGATCTAACGGCGGTCCTCGAATGAGTGGTCCACTATGACTGTCTTGAACATTGAGAGGAACCAACGCCTTTGTACTGTAGTTACCATCTTTTAAAGGAATTTCCTAGAATTGTTTATGGAACATTTAATCTTCTCTCATTGTGGATTCAATCCTATGATGTGATGTATACTATAGGCAGCAATTGGATGGTGATGTTTAAATAATACAATAGATGTATTCTACTAGTGCAGAGAAGTTGTGGGTTTCAGGGAATGGAATAACATAATAGTGCGTATAAGTCCCTCACGATACTAGCGAGTAGTAGAAAAACTCTAGCATAATCCCGGAATTTTTTCACGAATAAAGTCGGGACAAATCCCATATTCCTAAACTGTTAGAATGGTTAGCAATTTTTGTGCCAACCATACTGCATTTTAGAAGGCACTTTAGACAAAACCCTTAAGCTACGGAATAAAGGATACTTTCTTGTTTTCCTCGACCTATTAACAATATCCTATGTTTGAGTTTTAGTTTAATATTTCAACCATATATTCTCATCTCTAAACAATTTTATTATTATTCCAGTTAAATTTAAAGTGTCTCGATAGATTCTAATAGGTAAATCATCAAAGAAATTGCTGAATTCTCTTTCTTGAATTCTGAGCAGGACTATCGATGTTTGTATATTCGAGAGTGAAAAACCATTTCCCTTGATTTAGAACACCACACTGAATAATGGCTTGAAAAAAAATACTTTCATAGAAATGTAGCGCTACACCCTTATGTTACACTTGTGCTATACTGCATCTTCCTGACAACTATAGGTTTATAGGCTACGCGCAAAGGTGGTTATTAAGCACATAGCCGTTTTTATAAATGGTTTATGATTTTAAGTATCATAAGGCATATCAGCTGGCTGGAAGTCAAGCGTGAATTTGTGATATGAATAGTGCAGTATGCTTTAGTATAAGGCTCAAGTATGTCAAACTCACATTGTAATGACAGTCAGAGTTTCAAACTAAAGATGGATATCAGAAATTGAGGGCTCCTCTATATGGATTCCCTATATGTAAAGAGTGAGCGCGTCGATTTTTCAGGCTTAATAAGTTAAGTACTTATGCAGTGAAAGTAAGATACATGTATTAAAAAGGTTTTTGGCTGAAATTTTCATATCTAATTGATTAATTTGCTATTAGTCGTAATCATATGGTAATAATCATTAAGAACCTCTTTTTTTGCTAAATAACTAAACAAGTCGATATCCAAACCTTTTTAGGCTCAAAATCACTAAAGTGTAATTCCGCGAATAAGGTGATAACTCCATATAAAATATGAACCCCTTAGGGTTTAGGGGGTTTTTTCATTCAATGTCTGTGTGTGCTGGTGAAAATAGCAGACGTTAGATCTCGATGTCCAAACACTGCATACGAGGGCCTAAGAATTCCTCCTTTCCAAAGTCCCTCAACCAGGGTGGCAGTACCACAACGACATGAACAACTCCTATCTGTGAGCCGTGCGACTGATATAGATGATTTTATGGTTTTGAGGTCATCAAGTGTAGCATGGATTCTTAGTAAAAGACTCACGGTATATCTCTCTGTGTTGCACAGCTTTCAAATTTTTAGGCTTACATCTGAGATCAGCAAGTCGTACTAAACCTTACGTATGAATCGTAGGAAAATCACTATCTGACTAAGAATTGACTGGCTCTAATATATCTTAAATCTTAGTTAATAATGGTTGTGATTATTTTAATTAGTCATATTAATCCCTTATTCACCTAGTAGGGTCTTTCGAGGACTGCCATAGGATTTAGATGCGCCTTATGGTAGCAATTTGTTTTACAAGAGGATCTAGCATTGGTAGCCAGTGACTTCTGAGATTTGCGCCCGACAATTTTGCGTAATCCAGCACATCATGAAGTGTGAAGGAGCATAAATTGAATATCAACACTAGGGTTAAACGCAAAAATACAAGTAATGCTCAATGACAGATTTTTGCCGGTAGCTAGAATTTAAATTTAAAAGACTAGTAGTTTTTCCAGAATATACCCAGAATGAGATAACTGTGACGCATAATGAGGAGCGTACATATTACTAAGTATCGACATAAGCCCTTGATGAAAGATGGGTTAACGTCGAATTTACACTTCTTTGATCTCCTGAATGGGCACTCAGGAGCTCTTCGAACACATGTACATAGACTCTGAAAATAAGAGATAAGATAGGAGAAACGCATCACTCTTGCAATCAAACATTCAGCTTTCTCATATACTTCTCTACCGTGAAACGAATAGCCATATTTCTAGCGAGTAATGCTCTCCTCACTTTCGGATCGGCATCGACAACATCAACAGAGTATCTCATAAAAATCATTGTATCTGGTGAAAAAACCTTTTTTTTATGATTTTTTTAAGTGGAGTTGCACTTATATTTCATTAAATGCAGTGTTTTACAATTAATGTTAAGTGATAAGTACAAAAGAACACATATGTGTAAACTAATAACTTCTAGCCCTGAACCACTAAATGTTATTGTTGAAATTAGAGTGACTTTAGGAATGATTAGTCAATCGGAGTTCGTATGGAATAACAGTAGATCATAGTTACCTGAGTTAATTTGAATCATGGGATGTTACTTAGTTTTGAGAAAGGGGTCAAGTTAAGATTGTAGCCTTAAATGTTTATCTCATTTTTGAATCAACTGACCTAATTGGAATAGTATGTTCGTACATACGATGGATTTTTTTCTAGCCTGGTAAAGATAATCTGCTTCTTTAAGACAAGTGGGAGGGAGAGAGCTTTTAAAACAAATTTAACCTATGTAAGAAAGTACGTGAACAGTACTATCTTTCATTTCCATTCCGTACTACATAAGAAGAACTAACAAATATAACAGTGACTCCAAATAATAATAAGTGTCGAATGGAAGGAGACGGAGAATAAAAGTATAATGCACTTAAAGGAAACTTAAACCATATAAAGTAAAGTGCCAGAATGAGATGAACAGTGAGTGGTGGATGCTCTCTAGGAGATTCTCTAGTTGACCCAAAATTGCCAGACACATCTGAGTCAGTAACTCCTCTCATTTTGAAACTCAAGAACTCCTTACATAGGAAAAGAGGATTCTATGTTTTCGTACAAGTACAAATAAGGTAACTCTCTCGAACATTTTACCTAAAACAAGACCGAACACTCAGAAATTGTTATTAAAAAAAAAGAACAACTCAAGTAAATTTAATATACACCTTACAATGAGTCTCAGCTGCATCATGACTAATGATGTGACATATTCGAATAATTTCTTGTCATCAGTCCCTAACGCTACTGCATCACCACTCTCTAATTCCAAAATATTAATCTTAACTTCAACATTTATTTAATATATATTAATTTTAAATAATTACTTCATTTTTAGGATATGTAAGTGTACTGCTATAATGAGAGAAAAACTCAATTATAACTTTTTCGCAATATATACGATTGCGAGGTCATTAAAATACAAATTCAAGAAGTTATATAAAAGAGGAAGGTGACTCTACACTACAAAGAGCATTCTAGCAGAGATAGGTCGATCATAGTATTAGAATTAAGCAAATTAAACATCAACGTAATATATATAGTATATTAGTGTAAACTAATCCATACTTGCAAACATAGTCTTTAGATAAATAGGGTGCACAACAAGTCAACAACCATAATCTGAGAGTTTTATATGAGCAAAAGAATAGTAAAATCACAACAAAACATTTATAAAACATAGTCATCAATTTTGAGATTGATACGATAAAAATTTATGGATATTAAAAACTCTACAGACATCCTATCTAAAAGGATGGTGGGGTCTTACTCAATATTAACTAAAAAAAATACCAAGATGGTGGCTCCTATTGTTTAGCTTAGTACCAGCTATTCCCAAATTTAAATCAAATTGACGAGCATTCACAAATTTGATCCTTTTCTCATTCTTGCTTATATTTATATCAAAGAAATATGTCGCTGCCAAGTTGCAGGCTCCAATAGCACTTACTACAATATGGCACAGCACGATGAGTTAGCTCATAACTATCGTAAAGTATTTTGAAAGGTGTAACTGAAGAGTTCAGAGGTATGAAATCAAACCCTAAGCTATCATTGATTGAAGTGAGTATAGAATCAACACCACAATTATGTACAAAATGTGATTATGGATTGGATTCAGTCTGACACTTGGTGTGATGAATTCTCATAGACAACGGATTGCCCAACATACATTCAACATCAAAAAGAAGTTCCGAGCGAGCTCTTATGTGCCGCAATTGTTCACAACTTTCAATATATTCTCAAGAATATGTCAAGGACAACAAAAGCAACGAATTCTTACTCAACTAAAATAATCTAAATCAGCACTAGCTTTATAGAGATAAATATATTTTTAAAAAATTGAAGCTTTGATGATTATTCTTATAAAATATTCTTATTGATTAGGATCAATTACCACAAGACCGATATAAACATTCTAACGCACATCATACCTTTATAAAATGATGAAAAACTATATATCTACAACATAAGAACAGGTGACATTTAAGCAGAGAACTGAAATGAGACTACCAGTCATGAGCAATAGAACATTTTGGATAGTCTGATTACATTATATCATCCACCCAATAAATCTCTAACAATATAACAATTTTAGATAAAAAAAATGATAGGCACATAACAAGTATCCAAAAATTAGATGACAATAAAATTGAGAAGGTAGAGATGGGGTTTTATGATTACCTCTTTTCATATTATTGCTAAGATTATATAATCAAACTCTTCCATAAGATAGAGTGAACATAAGTTTGAGCGAGCAAGGAATGATTAATTACATTTAATATATTAAATAGTGACGTTGAGACTTGCCTTGAATGACTACAAAATATCATTATGAAATTCAACCTATAATTCCTATAATCTAAATAGTGACTAATTATGAATACTACTGTAATTATTCTCAAGAATAAAGTAAATTGTATTGTAAACATGATATTACCAAATGCTCAACCCGCGTCAATAATTTAATCGATTATAGTTTGAAAAATAAATCTATTTATTGGATCTCTATTTTAAAAAACAAAAGAATAATAAAATTATATAGATTATAAATGTGAAGTGTATAGTCATGTTAAAATTTCATATTTTTAGCGTTTGCAGAACATTTACTTAATTCCAAAAGGCATCTCTAAAATACAGAAACATATCTTCATCGAAAATATGTTAATAAGTTTTTGAAAATAAATAGATATACGGTCCGAACACAAAAAGAGTAGCCGCCACTCATCAGACACGTGTTATACACGAGTTGAACTAAGTCCTCACAAATTAAGAAGTCACTCAATCAAGTGTTATTATCTAACCCAGCATTAATGATTATGAGTACAGTGGAAATATTTGACACATTCAAACCTAGTTACTGCATGGAAGATAATCAAATTTTTAACGTACTACTTGTACTAACTTAATAATAAATTTTAATAAATGAATTCTATTAAAAAATAAGCAACTAAATACTTTCACAACCACGGAATATTTTTATCGTGCAGTGTTGAAGAATGCACTAATAAAAGAATAAAACTATAATATGTGAAAATAATACTTACACATAATTGTCTCAGTGTTAAGGATCACAATAATGTAAAAAAATCTTAAATATTGGTGAAAACTGTGTATTATGTCCAATGAACATGACAACCCCATTAAAAAATTCAACCACAAAAATACATAACGACCATCAATTATTTTTACCGAGGAGGGTTCCGAGATCTGAAACACTAGACGTGAAGATACCAGGTCGATTCCAAAGGACCTGGAAAATGGGTAAGGTCTCATTTATAAAACTGACCTATTAGCATTTTATGGTAAAGTAAAATATGTTTATACACAAAAAATATTTCTTTTCACAACAATTATTCAAATTGTATACGAAGCAAATGTGACAAACAATTTAATGAACGCAGTGACATTAAATTACATATGCTTGACAATTTATTATACGAAAATAGCACTCATCGCCAGACGGTAGAAGTCATGTCGCTATCTCATGAACAGTTTGCTGTCATATGCGCGTTTACTCACCACTAAGTACTTTCAGAAACAAGAAAAATAAAACCTATGGTATATAAAAAATGCACAATACATACACTATGAGGACTTTCTAAAATAAATATATTCAACGCCAAGAGTGTGCGTGCCTCGAGAGTGGGCCCCATTCTGTCAAACAGCAAAGCTTTCACAATAATCATATAATAATGGTAGGGAAAAATTGACCCCAAGAGGTGAAATTATAGAAGAAAACAAGGGCCTCTTCCACTCACTACGCTCTCGAAGCCAATGTATCTTGATAAACCTATGCTAAACTTCCAGTAATCAAGCTCAGGCACTATTTATGAAAAGTGGACTAATAGAACAGAGCTACAAACCAAATATCTCGCCACACCCGACTCCAAAATGGACGCAACACATCACAGACACAAATACACAAAAAGAAAACTTCCAAAAAAATAAAAAATAATAGATATGTGAGGGAAATAGTTTTCTCGGGTAAATCACGAGAAGATTGTTACCTAATAAGGTTAAGTTGTAGAGATTTAAGGCACTATCTTCCTCTAGATCAATGTATATGCCAAAGTCTCGCA